>RCUC01158911.1:0-21507 GCA_003697995.1 Taxidea taxus jeffersonii
CAATTATTGAAGCGTGCGAGGCAGGGGGCACCTGGGTGGCTCAGCTGACTGGGTTTCCGACTCTTGATTTCAGCTCAGGTCATAATCTCAGGGTTGCGGGATCGAATCCCACGTTGGGCTCTGTGCCTGGCTTGAAGTCTGCTTAAGATTCTCTCTCTCCCTCTCCACCTCCTTTCTCTCTCCTTCTCTAAAAATAAGAAGAAAGAAAGAAAGAAAGAAAGAAAGAAAGAAAGGAAAGGAAGGAAGGAAGAAAAAAATAAAACACTCAAGGCAGCTAAAATATATTTTGATCTTAGTAAAGTCATAGCAGTTTAAGGATGCACAAATAAAGAGCCCTTTTTTTTTTAAAGATTTTATTTATTTATGTGACAGAAATCACAAGTAGGCAGAGAGGCAGGCAGAGAGAGAGGAAGGGAAGCAGGCTCCCCCCTGAGCAGAGAGCCCCATGCGGGGCTCGATCCCAGGACCCTGGGATCATGACCTGAGCTGAAGGCAGAGTTTTTAACCCAGTGAGCCACCCCAGCGCCCCATAAAGTGCCCTTTTTAAGACGGGCTCAAGTGCTCCTACTCTGTGGGGAGAAAATAATCACCCGTGACCATCTGCCGAAATCCTGCTGTTCAAGATATTGTTGAATCTTCCCGAAACACTGTTACAGCCGGTTCTTCTTGTCCGTGCTCGGGCATCTCTTCGTGGGTGGTTTTGAGAAAAGGAGCTAATGGCTCCATGGGAGGTGACAGGAGCGGAACACCTCGGATCAGACGCACAGCCCAGCACTCGGATCTCCCGAAACGCTCAAGTAACACAGGTCTGGACAACCCGTGAAGGCCCCACAAGCCCGACTGTGAGCCGGGTGTCCGCAGGGATGAGGCCGCCAAATCCTGGCCTTGACACGCCTTCAGGTCTGTGGAGCATCTGAAAGGATCGGTTGCGGGCATTGGAAGTGCCGCCTGACGGGTCATTTGTAGGGGGGGCATCCAGGGCTCCTCCGGGATGCCTGAGCCACAGCCACGTTGTGTCAAGCACAATAGACACAGAGACCTCCAGGCGGCTCAGTGGCACAAGTTCTAGGAACTCAAGGCACCTCCTTCACTCTTCGGGCCCTCTGGACGCCCGATGTTCCGCACCTACCCGGTTTGCCTGGGGCCTGCCACCTTCACCCTCTGCTCCGCCCCGAGGCCTGCAGCTCCAGCTCAGCGCGGACCCTAATCCTAACCCTAACCCTAACCCCCTAACCCTAACCCTAACCCTAAACCCTAACCCTAACGCAAACCCTAACCCTAACCCTAACCCAAACCCTAACCCTAACCCTAACCCTAAACCCTAACCCTAACCCAAACCCTAACCCAAACCCTAACCCTAACCCTAACCCTAACCCTAACCCAAACCCTAACCCTAACCCTAACCCTAACCCTAAACCCTAACCCTAACCCAAACCCTAACCCTAACCCTAACCCAAACCCTAACCCTAACCCTAACCCTAACCGCAGCCCGGCTCACCTGCAGGCAGCAGTAGGCGTCTGCCCTGACAGCCTGCAGCGGAGGAATGAAACCCAGGAGCAGCAGGGGTGCCGGGCTCTCCCCAGGGCTCTCCGCAGGGCTCTCCCTCCTGGGCGGGGTTGGAAGGGCTTCTGTGTGACGCCCTTTGAAACGCTAAGTTCTATCAGCCTGCTTCTGCTTCGGATGGGTGCTGAGCACCCCGAACCCTCTCTGCCGGTGGCGCTCTAACTGCCGCAGAAGTACCAGAAGCAGCGGTGCTGCCACCGCCAGATGCCTCCATGAGTATCGGTAAGGGGGAGGTGAGCCAACTACGGATGATCCCGCGTGCGAATTCGTATCCGTAGGCAACCACACATCCCTCCCACCTTCACCCAGACGCAGGCTGTGTGTGTCTCACATTCCAGCCAGCAGCAGCCCGCCCGCAAGGGCATGAACCCCCATTCACCACTGGGAGTCCTCACTCACTGGCATGAACCTCCCCTCACCGGTGTGAACTCTCACACTCCTCTGAGCCCTCCCCCTTGTGTGAACCCTCGGTCACTGGTGTGAGTCTTTGTTCACCAGCATGAGCCCTCCCTCACTGCCATGAGCCCTCACATACTGGTCTAAACCGTCACTCACTGCTGTAAGTTCTTACTCACTGGGCTGAGCCCTCATTCGGTGCCCTGAGATCTCACTACTCTGATTGCTGGGTATGTGGATACTTAGCAATACAGAATATTTTAGTCCCCTTCCTAACTATAGATTTTCTATGTAGCTTTGAATGAGTTAAAAATCATGCTGCCCCAGAAACTACAGAATATAGATAATGCTCTTTTTTATGAAATACTGTAAGAAATTATGAAATACAGAGAAAAAGACTTAATGAGAGTATACACTATGAACAATTTAGTAATAGTTAGAAATGTTCAGTCAGTTTGTTTAAGGCACTGTACTAAAAGGTGGACATACATTATTCTATTTATTATTCACAAAGCCCCTGACGTAATACTACTAAGTCATTTCTCTTTTAGGCATAAAGAAACTGGGCTCAGAGACACTGTCTTGCCCAAGTTCACAGGCTGATGAGTGGGAATAAGACTTCTAGCCAATGTCTGTGATCCACAGCTGTGTTCATGCTCACTCTGTGTGCTGCTTTCCTGAGAGAAAGTGGACACCAGTAACACTATCTCTTCAAAGTATGTCCATCTCCTCTCATTACAGTCTGTTCTTCTGCACAGTGTCTCCCTCAGTCTAGGGTGCTGTGCCCCATCCTGATGCGACAGTGCCATGACTATACAGATCACTTCTCTACAGAGTCTGCACTACCTACAGCTGTCTTCGAAGATAACTCAGACTGGATATCATCTTGTCATATGTGACCTACGATATGTATGATCACATACTTTCTTTTAAAGATTTATTTATTTATTTATTTACTTGACAGAGATCACAAGGAGGCAGAGAGGCAGACGGGGGGGGGGGGAGCAGGCTCCTTGCTAAGCAGGGAGCCCGATGCGGGGCTCGATCCCAGGACCCCGGGATCATGACCTGAGCCGAAGGCAGAGGCTTAACCCACTGAGCCACCCAGGCGCCCCCGATCATATACTTTCTAAAGGGATGATCCATGCTCAAATTATCTTTGTCACTGTTCATACACTGGTTTTTCAAAAAAGACATACCCAATAAATATTTAAGTAGTGCTTTGTGAGCATCTGTCAATAAAAATACATAAAAATAGTATGCTTATTCATTTGTTCGAAATAATTTACTTTGTATGCACGATGTTCACTACATGATGCCAAGCATCGGTGACATGAACAAGAGGCAGTCCCTAGCTACAAAGTATGGCAGTCCAATGGGAGATACGGAAAAGTAACCTGGGATGTGTTCAGAAACGAAACTGAACACATGAGATGCGCGCAGTGATGGGAGGAAGTGTGAGAGGCGAGGCATGGGCAGACAGGTGGGATCCCCAGAAGACCTTTGGTGACTTCACCCAGAAGGTCTCGGGTGAGAAAAGGTGAGACTCAAGGAAAGCAAGGGTAGAAGGAAGGCAAGTTGGTCCCAGACAAAAACAGCCATTTGAGTGAAAGTCTTAGAGGCAAGAAGCTGGAGCACAGATCCCGAGACTGGGGTTGGCTTCAGAGAGGCAACACGGTACTGCAGTCCCTCCTGTCTGTCCCAGACACACATCTGGGCACAGCCTCTCCCACATGGGAGTTATCTACTGCACATGCTTCTCCCTGCCTCGATGTCCAGGAGATGGGCCAGTGTCCCAGACTCTCGGCCAGGGGTTAGGAATCGTTTCTTCCTACATTGCTTAATGGGAAAGAAAATAGCATAACCAGTATTCATTTTCTGAAGAAGGCACAGTTCTCTCAGTCACCCTGATTTGAACCTACCTACATGCTTGGTGAGGGGCACTTGGCTGAGCGCTGGCTAGTGGAGCCCAGGCAGAGGTGACACAGGCCACCCCGAGCCCTGGCTCTTCCAACCTCCGTCTCCCAGAGTCAGGGACCCAAGTGTGGACCTCCAGGTTCTTAGAAAGGGCAGAGCTGGGGAGCCTGAGGGACTCAGTCTGCTAAATGACCAATTCTTGGTTTCAGCTCAGGTCATGATCCCAGGGTCCTAGGATTGAGTCCCACGATGGGCTCCCAGCTCAGCAGGGAATCTGCTTCTCCCTCTCCCACTCACCCTGCTTATATTCCCTCTCTCGCTCTCTCCGTGTCAAATAAATAAATAAAATCTTTAAAAAGAAAAAAGACCTCTTCTGTAGCTGGATTTCATAACTAAACCAGTTTCAGGGAACAAAGTCAAGCCCATGCTCCCTTTAAGCCTCCCCATTAACAAACCTCTTCCTCTTGGCCACGGGATTTAAAAAAAACTGAGCAAGAGTAAACCAGTCATGTCACAGAGCACTCCAAGCCTTCTTTTGTGACCTTTGGCTCCTGTACCTGCTGGACTGGCACTGCAGTGTGGTTTTGCAGGTGTAAAACATGTATCAAAAAAGAAAAAGGAGGTGGAGGACCTACACACTCTCACTGAAGTGTGCTTCGTCTGCAGAGAAGAGAGAGGACTGGGTAGAAGGCAGTACTTCGTTCATCCAGAGTCCGCCGCTGGACAGCTGCGCACATTATTACTATGAGAGACTACACTCATGACACTGACACCAGAAAGACTCGTCCCGTTAGAAACTGTGTCTTCCTAAATGCTCCATATGCTTTCTATGTATCGATATGTATCGATAACAATAACAGAGCTGATGAGAGGTAAGTATTTAGTAAGATTTCTGTATAGCAACATAAAGTTATCCTTAATGAAAGGTAATAGTTTTCCTCTCCAATACCATCCTAATTAGATTGTTAAATGATCAGCATAATGGTTGGACAAATACAATAACTCATTGGGGAAAAACATGTAGCTAATATATATCTATTTAAGCAGTGTTTGAAGGTAGTTAATAGTCATCTCAAATAAAATTTATACCTTCTCAGGAAGAGTGAAAAGTCATTGTAATTGAAACACTGGAGATTTATACTATTTATAAATTAAAAAAAAATAACTTGCCCATCTTTCAACTGGATCTATAATAAAAGTGGGTTAAACACAACTTTCCCCTCTCGTTTATTTTCTTTCTATGATCTAATACAGTTTTCTCGGAAAGGAAACAAACTAAATGAAATCTAGCAGAAGTTACTTTTGCCAATAGTGCTTAGGATAGTGTTGCTGGCTTATCTCTTTTGAACCCTTCATGGTAGAAGGTGTTCCTACTAAAGAAGGGAATTAAGTTATTTAAGATGAATGTATCACTCTTCTTGCAAGAAAACAGATGATGAAACTCATGGTGACTATTTTAGTGAATAGCTTCAGTTCTTTGTAGGAATTCTGCTTTTTCCGTTTTCTGACTTTTTGGTAACAGAGTTACTCAGCTTTAGACTTCAGACACCATCCAGCCCCACCTCCCCATGTTACAGGAAAGAAGTGCAGAGCCCAAGCCGCTTGTCAAACATAACTTGTATTTTCACGGAAGCTAGTTTATGTGTATTTTGCTTTGCCTGAACCAGCACAGACCATTAACTTAGCCAGTCAGAGTGTGCTAAGAGTGGACGCATAACGCGTATTTCCAGTGGCTGGAGAACTCCAAGTGGCTCTTCCTGACAGCACCGTAAACTGAACAGTCAGCTGAGATGACAGTTCAGCGCACTTTTTTATCTCGTTGAGAAAGTCTGTAAAAATGGTTTATACAAACTGTGTGGCTCCTGGAATCATTTCAGTACAGAGCTCTGAAAAATGAATGAATTAAAACATGATGGTCTGATCCCTAATTGCCAGATCTCACGGATCTCCTGAAACTAAACACCAGCCAAGCACCATTTTTGTCGTTTCCGCACGTAAGAATCTGACGAGTTGGGCTGCAGTACTGGCGTACACAATTGGGTGATAGAATGGAGTCATTCAAAAAATCCATTTGTCTGTCCCACTAAAAACCACCAAAGATGGGGCGCCTGAGTGGCTCAGTTGGTTAAGCATCTGCCTTTGGCTCAGGTCATGATCCTGGAGTCCGGGGATCCAGTCCCATATCAGCTCCCTGCTCGGCAGGGAGTCTGCTTCTCCCACTGACCTTTCTCCGATCATGCGCTCTCTCTCAAATAAATAGATAAAATCTTTTTTAAAAACCACAAAAGAAAAAAGGACAATATTAATTAGTATCAGGTCTTCCTTGGTTGGTAGAATTTACAGGGGTGGGGGGTAGTTCTAATTGGTATTTTTTAGAAATATCTAAATTTAAAAATTAATTCTTAAAATTAACTTGTTATTTTTAATTGAAGTATAGTTGACATATAGTACTAGTTTCAGGTGTACAACATAGTAATTTCACACGACGTACATTAGAAAACGCTCACCGTAAGTGTAGTGGCCATCTGTCAGCCCACGATTACAGTATGATCGGCTGTGCTCCCCACGCTGTACCTCCCATCCCTGAGGCTTATTTATTTTATAACAGGAACTTTGTGCCTCTTAATCCTTTTCATTGATTTCACTTGATTTTGTAAAATGGTATTTAAAAGGAAAGACTCTATGCAAACTTTGATTAATATGTGATTAGGCTAATCTTGTTTTCTGTTTTTACTATAGCAATATATATATAGATATATATATTTTTATATATATAATAAATATATATATTTATATATATAAAATAATATATATATATAAATATATATATATCTTTTTTTTTCCCCAAAGACAGTTTTACACCAGAATGTTCTACAACAGAAGCTTCATGTGCCCCTTCTGCTGGGTGGGAAGGAGGCTCCCTGCACAGGCCACTGCAGGTCCCCTCAGATGGGAGCTTTGTCACTAGGCGGCGCTTGGGCAACAGACCGGCACCCCTCGGTCAGGGGAAAGGGAAAAAGAGAAAAAAAAATCCTACTTTATCTGCGTAAGAGCTGTTTGATAAGAATCCCCCCCCCCTTTTTTTAGTATATCTTAACAGAAATGTTCACATTTTAGTCATATTGCCTGCCAAAAGAAGGGCTCACTGAGAAATAAAACCATTTCCTTTTAAGGAGAGTGGAGTATAAACACATCCCCCCAAAGGGGTGGGGGGGGGGGATTTGGATGATCACATTTTAGTATCTTCTGTCTCTATTCTATTTACCCCAGCTTCACTTTAACAAACACTTTCTGTTCCTGAGCAAACAGAACTAGTGAGGGGAGACAGAGGCAGAGAGAGACACAGAGATAGAGCAGAGAGAGAGAGACACCAGACGGAGACAGAGAGAAACAGAGACAGAGACTGAGACAGAGAGCAGAGACAGCAGAGACAGACAGACTCAAAGAGATACAGACTGAGAGAGTTCCTTCCTTGGGGGTCCCCGCCCCTGCGACCCCCAGGACTCAGGGGTCTGCACCAGGGGCCGCCGCATCCCCGCCCAGGGCCCTGGGTGCTGGTCGCCTTAAGGGTGGAGGCTTTTTTCCTGCGCGCACCCTCCCTTCTGGCGTCCTTCTGAGAACACCTTTCCCACTCAGATCGCGGACTTGGAGGATGTCCAGCTCTTGCCCAGAAAGCTCCAATAAAATGGGAAAGCGCGCAATTGATTGATAATACATTTTACAAGAAAAAAAATTAAAGCAGATAAGCTGTGGAAGCCTCACAAATGTGCCTGCCTGTATCCAAAGAACCAAAACTTTCGGAAAGACTGGGCCTGCAGGGAGGTGCCCCGAGGTCTCCCGCGGGCGTTTCCGCGGAAGGGGAGCAGGGGAGCGAGCGACGGGCCCCCAGAGCCTGGAGCTCCGGCCGCTGTCCCCTGCGGGAGGGGCTTCGGCTCGTCCTTACGCGTGGGTTGAGGGGGGCCTGGGGGGACTGCCGCGTGTCCTGCCAGGTACCTGTGTGCACCCCCAGGTCACTAGGGCCTTGCTCCTGTCCCGTCCTGACCCCAGCCCCCTGCCCCGGGGGCTGCCCAGCCTCGGGGACCGGCCTCCGGCTCCAGGCCCTGGGGCGGTGCACACCTCTCGGGGGCTCGACAGTGGCCCCCAGCCACGCCGGAAGATTCCTCCAAAAGGATAGACGCTAATTGACTTATTAAATGTCGAGGCAATCAGGCAGCTCCTTTTTTAATAGCCCAAGATCTACATTTAGACAAAAACAGATCTGAGTTCCTGGTAAAGGCGTTTCTTCTCATCCTGTCACAAGTGACAGGAACGGAGGGAAACAGACTGAGGGAGAGAAGGGGGAGGGGAAGACCACGGGGAGGGAGGCGCGGCGCGGGGGAGGGGGAGAGGGTAGAGCCAGGGTAGGGAGGGAGGAGAGGGAGAGGAGGAGATGACGGAGGAGGAGATGGGGGAGGGGAGGGGATGGGGGGAGGAGAGGGGGGGGGTGTCTGACGAAGATCCGCACAGGGGTACGAACACTGGAGCGGCTTCTAATTAAAGCCCCGCGCGGAGCCCTCGGGGACCGGCCTGACGTCGGCGGGCGCGGGCATAAGAAGCGGCCGCGGTCGGAGCGCAGCCCAGGCAGCCGCGCGTCCAGCGCTCCGAGCGGCGGAGCCACCGCGTCTCCATCCCCGCGCGTCCTGTGCGCTCCGCACGCCGGGTCGCCGCGGGCCATGGAGTAGCGGGGCGCGCGGCGGCTCCGGGACGCGGGGACAGACGCCGGGACAGACCCCGAAGGACGCCCGCGGCTCCGGAACACCGGGGACAGGTAACCTGGCCGCGCTCCGACGCGCAGGTGGCCCCGCGGGCGGCGCCGGGCAGGTGTGGGCCGGGCTCCGTCCCCTCCCCGAGGGCGAGGGGGGTTCTAAAACCTGGCACTGCGCGCGGCTGGCGCGAGGGGCCCGGGGCGTGGGGGGGTGGCTTTGGGGGACACCCGGCCGGGAGGAGGCGGCGACCACCACACAAAGGCAAACTTGAGCGCGGCCGCTCGGGCGGGGCGCGCGGCCCCCACCCCCCGGAGAGCGCAACGGCGGGGGTCGCGAGGAGAGAGGCGCCGGGGCAGGACCCTCCTCCGGCCGCCCTGGACGGGAGGGTGCGCGCCCAGCCCGCCGCGGAGTGGACGCGGCCGCGCCGCTGGGCTTGCGGTTGAGAAAGTTGTGGCGGCGGCGTGCGCCGCGGAGTCCGGGCGGGCGCACGGCCCTCGGAAAGTTGGGAGGGCCGGCGCGGAGGCGGGCGGGCCGGGGGAGGGCGCGGAGCGGGGCGGCGGCGCCAGAGGCCCGGCTCTCGGCTGCACCGTGGCGGGGCCTGCGCGGGCCCCGGGGACAGCGCGCCGCAGCCTCCGCCGCCGGCCCCCGGTTTGCGCGCGGTGGCGGGGGGCTTCCCCTGCGCCCCGCCACCGCCCGCCGACTTTTCTCCCCCGGTCTCCCCCGCACGCAGCCCCTCCAGCGAGCCGAGCTCCCTCCGGCCGACCGAGCGCACGATGCGCGGGCCCGGGCGCCCCCTCCTCCTGGGGCTGCTGCTGGTGCTGGGGGCGGCGGGGCTCCGGGTCGCCGAGCCCCGGGAGGCGGCCGACGGACAGACCGTGCTGCGGCTCATCGTGGAGATCCTCCAGGAGCTCAAGAAGTACCACTCGGGCGAGTCCAAGAGGCTGCAACTGCCGGGCCCGCACGACTACGCTCTGGGCCGCAGGGAGGTCCCGGACTACCCGGTGTACCCCGAGGAGCAGCGAGTGGGTGAGTGTCCTGGCGCGGGGCTCGCGGACGCGGGGACCTGCCGGCGCGGCTTCTCCCGGCGTGTGCGCTGGAGAGCGAACCCCCAGCGCGTCTGCGAACCTGCCAGGTCGGCAGACACTGCAACTCGCGTTTGCTTGCAGCAGAACCGACTTGGAGAAAGCAGATGCAGTTTAACAAGATAAAACCGTTTCGAGTGCTTGGAAAAAACGAGGCTTTTTTATTTTTTAGTCTTTGAGAAGAAAATAGGAGGTGGGTACAGGCTGATGCCTGGCGTGTAACTCTCCCTACGGCCCTTGCAGGACTCGTGAGTTGTTACCTAGGTCGGGAGCTTTGGCACAGAGCTGTCATCTGGTATTCAGGAAATGGAAATATTTTCAGCAAAGCACTTTCAGCCCAGACAGAAATGTTTCAGAGCCCCCCCCCTCCCCCTCTCTGCCAACCGCAGAGCCTTCCCAGAGTGGGTGCCCCGTGGGAAATTTCCAGAGAAAGCAAGGAAGCTTTTAATGCTTTCCTGACACAATTAGGTCAAATGTGATAAGGTCGATTTCATAGAGACTGACACTCAGGAGCTGTCTAAGCCTCGCAAGTGAGGGGCCGTCGTAGGAAACGTTCCCTCCTCAGAAGAGCAGTGTTCCTGGTAAAGCAAAGTGCGGCCACACGCAATCAGAGCCAAAGTCACTACCCAGAACGAGTGCGTGAGAAATGCTCACAGGTGACTGTGAAGAAGGAAGGCCACGCCCAGAAGCAGAAAGAACGGGAGCCTTGCTAGTTCCCAAGCAAAAACTGAGCGCTGTCTTTCTCCGGGAAGTCTCCGTTCATCTTATAAGCCAGTCAGATGTCTCTTGCCTCGCATTTACGCCAGCCTTCGTAACAGGTGCTTCTGAAGGCATTTAATCCTTGTTCTAAGTATGTACCTAGAGAAAAGGTCTTAGGACAATTTTGTTTGTCTGAAGCATTGGGAGCTTTGAGAGCTTGTGGTGTTTGATTACCAAGCTGTCCAAAGTGAAAACGTCTAAACGCGATTTATAAACCAACCACACACACATGCACACCTCTTCACCCTGATATAACTCGACGGTCACTGTCCTTATCCTAGTGGCAGAGACAAGACGATACTGAAGCTCTGTGAATAGCTAATACTGTATCTGAAGAAACTGTGATCTGATCACAAGTCTTCACATTAGGTCATGTACAGCGATCGGGGGCTCCAATCTGTTTCACACCGTGCGGTCTTACTGGTTAGTGAAGTTTCTGAGAACTTTCTTCAACCCTCACTGAGAGCACTTGAGAAAATGCTTGTTTCAAGCAATGTGGTAACCAGCCTCTTTCCCTCAAACAGAAATTGTTCCTCGAGATCTGAGGATGAAGGACAAGTTCCTCAAACATCTTACAGGTGAGTGTCGGTCCTCCACCTGTGCCCAGGTCCTGGCATCCTCAAGGCCTCACACTCTGCTTCTTCTTCATGTTCCAGGTCCTCTTTACTTCAGTCCAAAGTGCAGCAGACACTTTCACAGACTTTACCACAACACCAGAGACTGCACCATCCCTGCGTGTAAGTGACAGCTTCGCGACTGCTTGGGAAGACCAGTGCGGGTCCATGTGTCTCTCGCGTCCCCGCCCCCCCCTTCTAAATCTGCTCTTTGCCAATACATGTTCCCTCCTAACCCTGGGGTTAAGGGTTAGGGTGGCCAGCCCGTAGAGGAAGGTGACTGCGTTCTGCTAGTGCCAAAGGGGAAATTTTTCACATTCACTGGAATTGATCAACTCTTGGAATGGGCTCAACTCTTCCCTTCACATTCTCGTTTTGCTTATGCAGCCGGCATGACGTCCGTGTTTGTGTCTCCTCGCTGTGACAAGCAGACATTAAGAATGAGCCGCTGCGACGGCTCCCGTGCAGGGGAAGGCTCTGCAGTAGCCCAGGCCGCCGCGCCCAGATGAGAGGCTGCTCCTCACCAACCCCGGAATGCAGGGCTCCCCTCTCAATCCAGCACCCAGCTGTAGCGTTCTGATTGTTGATCTGTAACAAAGTGTATTTTCTTCCCCCAAAGGGGGTTGCTGGTGCTCCTCACTAAACACGCAATGAGGACCAGTGACTTACTTACTGGCTACAGTGACACCAGTTAGAGACCTGAGCCCATTTCTCCTGGAGGGGCTACACCTTCCATTTCAGGAGAGCCTCCGGGAGGAAGGTGGGTAGACACCCCAGATGTCTCACCAGCTGCTTTCAGAGACTACCCTGAGTGTCCAGACCAGACTTTCCTGCCCTGCCTTCAAAAAATGAGAAGTAAAAAAATAAGGCACTTTCTATGAAGTGGAAGTTTTCTGCTCAGGCAGGAAGGTTGCCCCAAACCATCGGTGTTGCCGTGTGTCCTTGTCTGGGCGCTCCGCCAAGGGTGGCTGGAAGCTGGGAGCACCGCCTTCCGCAGGGAGCTGGGGTGCTCGGCCCTCAGGCCCTCAGCGCTGCACAGGGCTCAGCCACGGCCAACAGCATGCGTGTCCCACAGGTTAGGGTTATTTCTCCAGCACGGCCTCAGCCCACCCTCCCGTCTGTGCCCTTCGAGCCCGGCACGTCCTTCCCCGGCTTCCTTCTTCTGACGTGGGATCACCTTCTGCTTGAGGCTTATTCATTATTCCAGGGGCCAGAGGACCTTCTCATTTTTATTGTTTAAATATGTTTACACTTTTAAATACCATCTTCCAATATAGGATCAGAGATTCTAAATCTGAAAGTGACCTCTGGGGGTCATTACTTCTAATTTTTTCATATATGGATGAGGAAACGGACAGCATACTTCAGTTCCTTGTGCCCTGGCACACAGACCCACACTCGACTCTGCAAACCCTTCGCCAGGACACCGTGTGTACCCACACTCACTGCCTCCTTTGGTCAGAGTGACTCAGCCACACGCCACCCAGATCTCTGCTCACCCGTTACAGGAGGTGGCCACCAGAGTCCATCACAGTTCCCCTCCGGCCCCTCAGAGACAGGGAAGCCCACAGGTGTGTGCACTGGGGGAGTGGCTACTTATACTTTGCCATAGGGAGGTAGAGAGCCAAAGCTGGACCCCTTTTGTGTTGCTTTAGGCTGTATGAGAGAAAACTGGAATTCTGGGAAGTCAGGACTGCAAGGAACCAGAGCCTTCTTACTCAAAGCGTGGTCCCAAGGGCAGCTCTTGGGAAGAGCAGAGCTTTGAAGTCTCCCCGGGCTGCACCTGGACAAGATCCCAATTATGTTAGAGTTGGAGATATGCCGGGGCAGGGTCGGGGGGTGGGGGGCGATGGTGGTCACCTTCGTGGTCTCTGGATGTGCTTTACCTTGAACTCACACAACACTGCATCCACTGATATTCTGTCTAGGAAAGCGGCATTCTAAAACATTTGGTGCAACCAGGGAAGAGGGAAAAAAATCCTAGGAATCCAGATGACCCAGCCTCCAGCTGTTAGGCCTTTTTTTTTTTCCCCTTTGAACACAAACCATTACGTTGTCTAAATATTCAGGAGCTGCATTTTTGGGAGTAGCCGCTTGTCCCACATATTGTGCAAATTCATTGTTATCAGTTTACTCATTCATTCAGAATCTCAGTTAGGAGCATGAGTTCTTCCATTTTTAGGTAGGATTTTGAGACTCTTGAGAAATGAACGTCAGTAATTTATCAACTGCTGCAGCTTTCCACAGAACTTCAAACTGAGGAAATTCCTTTGTGGCCGTGATCACCAAACCTCCCTTTTTTTCTCTGAGGTAGCACCTATGGAGTGATTTAACAGGAAATTAGGTGAGATATCAAGGAAAACCCATGTGTACTCAGATATTAGCATATTGTTTCCTTTTACCATCCAACCTGGGTCTTTCTGCTCTGTTACTTGTTGACCCACTTTCTTTACATTTTTATGCACAGGGTTTTGTGTAGGATCAACCCAAGCGGGGACCCAGCCTGCAGGAGCCCTGAAAGTTAAGTCCCACGGGGCACGGGAGACGGTCTAGGGAGCAAAACCAGAGTCATCTGGATGAGCATGAAGGGCCACCAGGCAGGAAAACAGGTGCAAGGAGACCCTGCACCCTCCCTACACAGCGTCCGGTCCCATCACTGATCTCCTGCCAGGGGACAGGAAAGGCCCTCAAGTAGCGTCAACGATTCAGTCAACAACTTAGAGCCCATGATTTCCGGTGACAGTCTGTGGCTCATTTCCAGGGAATTCAGAATATTTAAAGAAATCAATGGCTTTAGCAGTTGATATTAAAAATACTTCAGGAGTTGTTAATGTCGCTGACAAGGGTCCACAATTTGTGTTCCCTACAGACTATAAAAGATGTGCCCGGCTTCTTACCCGGCTGGCTGTCAGTCCAATGTGCATGGAGGGCTAAGGTAAGCTGACCGCAGCTTCGCAGGTACACACACCAGGGAGCCAAATCCCGTTTGGGACATGAAAAATTCATGGGATTTCAGAAATACTCCTTCTTTGACTTAAGTAGGCTTCCTTGGAGTAAGGTCAACATGACACTCAGATGTGGGCCATCAGTAAAAGGCGCCCCGCCGGCCTACGCGCGGTGCCCCAGGCGGCGGCTGGGAGCGACTCCCGGGAGCGCCCGGCGGGCAAGTGTGCTCGCTGGAAGCACAACCCCTCAGTGAACTAATTTCAGCACATGACTTAATGCATAAACGAGGATACATAGCTAAAATCATGCCTGTTCACTTTTAGGCTTTCACTCATTCATTTACACTCATAAATGAGTATGTGACTAACCATATCCAGGCAACTTTTATAGACAGATCTGGCAAATGTTTGAGTTGGAATCTATCATTATGCCAGGAAGCTCATAAGGAACAGCTAAGAATAGCTATTCTCTCTCTGTTTCTATCAGTTACTTTCCCACAGCCTCCAACGGTAAAATATAAAAGCATATTGAGTTTATGAACTAAATTTTCAGCCTCGGCCTCTTGAGGGCTGATGCGCACCAACGATGAGCCGCACTGCCGGTCGGCCGGTTTATTTTCCTGACACAAATGCGTGGATTTCAGGCACGAAACGGTCATTTCATAATCTCACACTGACGATGTGTCTGGTGTGCGCGGGGCACTGCAAGAGGCCACGTTTGCCCCCCCAGATAAGACCTGCTTCTGGTCCTCGGTGGCCGTTCCCGGAAAACCGACGGGCTGTCCAGAAACATGAGCGTGGACGTGATACCGTGCACAGGCCGTGGCTACCCCGTCCGCCTCATGTGCATGGGCATGAGAGTCATGTTCTTTCCATACAGACATGCTCGCTGCGGGAAAGCCTGTGCCCGTAAAGGTCTGGACAGTGCGCAGAGGGCCGAGCCAAACCACGGCCACCATCTGGGCACGCAGGCACGGCCAGTACCATCAAAGTCCCACCGATAAGGACAGGAGTGTGTGGCTTAGCGCAGGACCGTGAGACTGGATCCCTGCAGGTTCACAGAAGCTCACTCTGCCTTGCCATGTGAGGGAGGTAAAAGCATGGCTTCTCGCGCCAGCACTGAGAAGTGCCGTGCACGACCCTGACCTCCACCTTCACCGCCCATCAGAGTCCCGTCTGGTTTCTCTCACTGCCTACACGGCACACGGAAGACTTCTTTCTAGAGCAAGGACTGGATTCTCCTGAATGTCTGAAGGTGACATGCTAGGGGAGATGGGAACGTTCTTTTTCCTAAGCCTGCCTTCCTAGTGAGAGCAGTTTCCAGAGATGAACCAGGCATATCCTCGGAAAAGAACGTCCATTTGCTTACAGGAGGGAAGAACCAATGCCCTGTGGTCATCTCAGAAATAACTCCTCAGGCTACACACTGCCTGTCTCACTGTCTCCAGCCAAAGAGACACTAGATTCCCAGCTTTTCCCCCAGATACACTTGAGACCTTTCACACACACCACTTCACTGTCTAGACCTACAGCTCAGTTAAGTTCAAAGCCTCAGGTAAGTTAGAAATGGAGTCCTGAGTAACAAGTAGCCAGTTCAGTCCACAAAATGCAGCTTAAGTCCAGTGACTCTGGAGCTTACCACTGTTTCTAATATTAACGAACAGTGTACCAGTGGTGCGGGTATACTGCATGGAGCGCTAGAAGACAGGGTTCATTCTTGGGTGTTTAGTTTTGCAAATGCTCGTGCAGATGGAGGCATAAGGGCCACTGAGCGGTTTCTCAGGACTGCCAGACTGTCCATCGCTGTGGCCCAAATTAGAGGACCTGCCAACACACATCAGGACTGCGGGCTGCTCCTCAGACCTTAGTGAGCATTCGGTTGCCCCAGGGACGGTTTTCATTCCTTCAGCACAGCAGGCGAGTCACAACGTAGGACTTGGTCATTTCCACAGTAAAACAGACTACACTTTGGACCAGAGAAATACACATGCAGACCATGATCGCTTGTGTTTTCAGACACATTATGTTACATCATTTGATGCACAGGTCTTCTAGAATTGATAAGAAAATATGCAGTTCTATGAAACCAAATGTATTTTTCAGCAGTGAGCAGAGCTGCAGAGGACCGAGAGCCCACGGACCATGAGAAGTGCCTTGGAGACCAACAGGGAGCAGAGCCTGCTGCCTTCACGAACACGTCCCCGTGAACAAGAGATTTATTTTTGCAGACAGACTCTCCCATAGTCCCTTCAACTTGAGTTTTATACATTGTCGACACTGTTGGCAGATGCGTACTCAGTAAATCAGCGTCCCTGACGGTAACGCCTGCCGTCCATGCTGCTGGGGAAAAGCAAAGGCTCCACATGCAATGCATAGTGCCATAACCGACAGACAAAGCTATTTCATCCTCCTCAGTAGGTGAAATCTCAAAGAGTATTTCTTTAGAAGCATAAACAGAATCTGAAACTATATTTTCATATAGCATTTGGTATGATTTCATATTTTTGTTACTTTTACAATTAAATTCCCAGAGTATTATTTGGAACTGCATGGAAAAAAAAAAACAAACAAAAAAAAACCCACAAAACAACTTGTCCTGTTTTGGAGACAGTGGAGTGTAAGTCTGTGAACATATCCAGGCTAATTTCATTTGTCCTTTGTATCATAAATGTAAGATAGTATCCAGATGCTGTGCAATATGTAAATACTGTAAAAACAAGTAATAAACGAAGTGTTTGTGATAACCAAGTCTTCCAAGTGACTCTACTTCTAACAAGCTTACCGGTAGGAATTCGTGACTTACAGGCCTGTGAAGAGATGCTAACAGTGGCAGAGCGTCATGGAATATAAAAGGCATAAATACATGAAAGGGGGGAAGGCTGTGAGTTCTTGGAAGGGACAATTAAGTCGGCATTTTTTAAAAGGAGAGCTACTGTGTCATGGCGGCATGTCTTAAGACAGAGGCCAATACGACGGTGAACACTTAAATGAGGTTGCATCTGTGTTTTCCTGTGTGACTTCGCAATGATGAAAAAGCTAAGAGTAGGACTTCTGAGAGCTCTGATTTTCACAGGTGCCATATTTTGAACAAACCCGACCGCGTCCCATTTATGACAAGTGAACTCAACAGTGAGTTTCTGTCCACAGGACCTCCAGTCTGGACACAGCTGTATGGCTAAAGCAGACATGATTCCCAGGAGATGTCTAAGGTCCATATTTGAGATACAGATGCAAACCGTAAGGAGAACAGACTGCAGACTGCAGGGGTTTATTCATGATCCTGAAGGGATGGAATATGGAATTACTTTGAGATTACTAAGCAACTACTGAAGGATTAGGGCAGAGTTAACCCTGCTGTGCTCTTTCTTCGTCCTGTTTTCTAATTATCTTTTCCACTCCGTTCTTCACTTTTTAGAACACCATCACCAATTTCTCACTCCGTGTGACTGCTCAAGTTTCCTGCTCGCTTGCAGAAGTTTTCAGGTAGGACTGTCTTTGGGAAATCCCACAGAGGGCCAGACATCCGTCCTGGAGGGGTGCTGACAAAGCCACCATGATCATCCTCCAGGACTTAACGCCCGCCCCCCCCAACCCCAGGTTCTGAGGACAGGCAGCCCCACAACACCCAGAAGCAACCACCCGGATAGGGCAGCTGTTCCTCTAAAGTCCTTCTACTTCTGAGCAAGGAAGGATCCATTCAGGCTCTGGAGGGCGACGGCCCACACCTGGGGTCCTCCCCGGACCCCAGGCCACCAGCTGGGAATGAGGGGGAAGACGGAGAACATGGCAAGCTCTCACTCATCCAGCCGGGCCTCCCAGGAAGGCCCAGCCTGGACGGCCAGCTCCAAGGAAGACTGCCACACTCCACAGACGGTGGGGTCAGCCAAGGCCATGTGTACGGCTGCAGGGGCCTCACACTTCTTTCACAGAGAAGTAGAAGCAATGGACCTCTGTCCTTGGACGCCCCAACACTGAAGACAAACACGCACAGAGGACCTCACGGGTCATCGGAAAGGGACAAGAGAGGCACCGGTTTCCAATTCTTCTCTACTTACCAATAAAAAAGCAGGCAGACACCAGGCTTCTTCATTGTATTTTTATAATTTCCCCAGTTTATTTTGTAAACAATCTTGTCTGCATATATCCATATGCACTTTAGACCAGTTATCTCAAAGTGCACAGAACTTAACTATTTGTCTACAAGCACTGATGAGAGAATACTTAATGTCTCCATATTTAAGCAACCCAACATAAAAGAACTTTTCCCAACATTTTAACTATTTTTTCCCACCTAAGCTAATCTGTATTTGACATTCGGGTTCCAAAGGCATGAAAAGCAGACACGTTCCTCAAACTGACCGTAAGACAGACCCACATACAGTTTCCTTCTCTCTGGCGGTAAACTTCCGGGGCAAACCGGTTCGAATGCACTCAAGCTGACGTCTCGATGAAAGACCAGCAGGCGGGAAAGGCTCTGCAGGCTGCCACTGCAACTGCTCCACGTACACCGTGCGTGCTGTGAGCGCCGGCGAGTCTCGGCGGTCAGCCATGGATGCGCTGCTGGGGCTGGCCCGCGCAGACAGCGGAGGCCACGGTCTGCATCCCCATCGGCCGGCCACAAACTCAAGGAGGAGGTGGGGCTCGTGTGCCTGAAGGGACGCTGGGTGTCTTCATGCTCTGGTGCCTGTTCTATTTTGTTTGTTCCACGATTTTTGAAACTGGGACAAAATGGGAGGTTCAACGGGTCCAAGAACACTTCACGTACCCCATAAACTCTCGGCATGAACCATTTTTATTTGTCTGTCAAATACAGTAACTGATTTCCATCTACAATTACTTAAGGTAAGAAACTGAGGGTCCAGTGAAGGAGTCGCGCGGCCTTACAGGAGAGCCTGCAGGGCCCAGCGGGGCACGGGGGGAGCACGGCGGGGCCTTAGCGGGCCTTCTCCAGGAAGGCCTTGCAGCACCTCACACACTGCTGGTAGACAGTCTCGAAGTCGGACTCATTCCCCTGAAAGCACAGGCGAAGAAGAACAAACCTGCATAACCAAGCGCCCTCGGGAGAACCTGAATCTGTCACTGCAGGAGGCAGGACACACAGGCAAGTCCCCACACTGCCACTCACATCACGCCAGACCAGAGGTGAGAGGTGTACTTACGTAATAGGGGTCTTCAATGATGAGCTGGTTTTGTGGATCATAGCTCCCAAGTAGCTCAATTTTAGCTTTGCAGTTTTTAACTTGATTACTTTTTCTATTCAAGTCTCTGTAAAATTGAAACGTGAACTTAGTTTTCTGATCTACGGTTTCAAGTTAGACAGGGACATCTGCTAGGGTTTTATGAAACAGCTGCCTCAGAGCCCAGCAAGAGTGACCTGATTTATAAAGGAAACCAAACCCCGGCGGACCTGCGTGACCCTCGCACCACAGGTTCCCGAGACTGGCAAGAGGGTCTGCAATGGTGGCATGTTCTCACGCTTTTACCTGAAATGCGCATCTCTCAGTCAGACCAGAACTCTCTACCCTCCTGCAAAATGCACGCTGAGATGGATACATCAGAAAGCTCCTATTCAGACATTAGACAAGGTGGAAGAACGGGACTCAAAGAGCCACGTGCAATAAGTCCCAGAGGGCGCCAAACCCATCCCAAGGCGTCCTGACACGGCGACTGGCGCAGCAAGCCTCCCTGTGCCACCGCGCGCCCCTCCAGCCTCTGCCCGAGCGAGCTGAGACGCAGCTCCCGCTCGCCACACTGTCCCTGCACTTGCTCGGCCGCGAGGAAAGCACCAAGCGCCTTGGCTGTGCTGTGATCTGTCCCCCCTCTAGCTGCCAGACCTCCGCAGAGCACCTAGGGCATGTCAGACACTGCTGGCTCGGGGGAAGGAAGGCTGGCCAGGCCTCCGAGCTCCAGGACGCGTCCCCCCAGCCACCGAGGCAGACGTGTGGACTCCAGCTGCCCGCACGGAGACCCTGCTGGGGACGCCCTCCCACCCTGGAGACCCTGCTGACAATCCCACGTGAGAAGAGTGAGAACGAGGCAAACTAACAACTGAACAACAAGAACAGAAATATAACAAATAAATACCAATATAGAAAATGCATGTATTTTGGTGATGTTCCTGATTCATAAAAGCAGAAGTGGAGCTGTACACTCCTACAAAGGCAGTTAAAAGCAGAAACAGTTTCT
This sequence comes from Taxidea taxus jeffersonii, assembly GCA_003697995.1. Classification (NCBI taxonomy): domain Eukaryota; kingdom Metazoa; phylum Chordata; class Mammalia; order Carnivora; family Mustelidae; genus Taxidea; species Taxidea taxus. Next base: position 20,209 of record RCUC01158911.1, read on the forward strand.
ATTCATAAAACGCGTGGAGTCCTTGTGAATTAGCACTGATTCCGTGAAGAAATCCCTGCAGTCCCACCGGGGGCACGTCCGGTGCCCCCTCTGTGCCGGCAGAGCGTGACCGGCCAGCGGTGGGCAGCCGTCTTGCTTCCCAGCACAGCACACCGTACACGGCTGTGTGACAAAGGGATCCAGGGCCCCAGACTTCCTACCGGAACTGCTTCATACATTCTCTCGGGTCCCTCACCCGCAACAGCTCGACACCTGTCGCATACACCGCGTTCGCTGGTTCTTGGCACGATCACATGGTATTACACCATCAGGGTCAATTCTGGGCTAACGCGAGGAGCCCACGCCAGACTGCACACGTCAAGGGTAGGCAGTATCAATAATCCCTCATCCGTGGGTCCCCATGTCTGGCACTGTGCCAGGCACACAAAGCTCACTCAAGAAATGCCACCAAGGTCCTTGTCGCCCAAATGCACGTCGCCACGTGAGGGGACAGTGAGATGCATCAGCAGGCTCTGCCTCACAAAGCCGAGGCTAAAATTCTACCATGCCAATCTGCTCCACATGTAACGTGACCTCTCGTGCCTCTGATGAGATGCAGAACAAGGGTTAAGTGCTTTGGTGTGCAGAGCACCTAATACAGGCCACCGCGCAGTTAGCCCATTACCTGAGAGTCTGGCCTGTTTGGGTTTGTTTGTATACCCATGAAGGAAGCAACAATTCAGAGTCAAAAGCTTCCCTCTTCGTCCATCCTCCTTTTGGGGCTGGGGGCAGCAGTAACGGGGGATCGCATGAGACAAAAGAACACCACGGGCCCAGGAATCTCTACACCGCTCTCCTGTATAGCCAACCCCAGCTTCCACGAAGCTGCTCACGGCCCAGCAAGTCCCTGGGCTGCACCGACTAACCAGGCTCTCCCTCCCCTGAAAGCGTTTCCTCCACCGGGAGACCGTTCTCAGCTCCTTGCAGGTCTCTTACTACTCTAAACACATAATTCTGTATGTTGTGAACATCACTACCTTTAAAACTCAAAGATAATTAAAAAAAAGTCATTTTGACAACAAACTGGCCTATTACTAAACTGAGAGTTGACCAGAAATACCCTTTAAAAAATGTGATTACCTCAGATTGCTTTCATCCATACATAGTATATAATCAAAAGTGGCAAAGTCTTCCTTGGTAACCTAAAATTAAATAGAAGTCAAAAACACAGTGTTTACATTTATAACAACCAAACCTAGAGGATCCAAAGCAGTAAACGCAAAAAATTTGCTCTATTTGAACCTGTTAACTCACTTAAGT
>RCUC01158912.1:0-30941 GCA_003697995.1 Taxidea taxus jeffersonii
AAAAAAAATCCTTTGTCTTGTCGACTCCTCTTCTTGTTTATTTGTTCTTGTTTGGTTGAGACTTTATTTAACTCCTTAGTTACTCCTGCCTTAAATAAATAGCATTAATAGTGCATATCATAGCTGTCAACATTAGACAGTGGTTTTTTCTTGCTAGAATTTTTCCATTCACACCTTTCACCTCTGGATTTGTCAGCCACAAAGCCATTAATAGCAGAGTCATTAATACTTAAAAAGAAAATGCACTATGCTATCTTTTTTAACAATTGGGAAAGACCCAGATGCTTTGAGCTTTAATAGGAAACTTTTCTGGCCCAGGAGACTTAGTTCTAAGAGTCTAACATGACTTTTAGCTTGCACTTCTGTAATATAAAATGCTGCTGTGGAGAATGCCAATTGACTTTTCTAATCAGGCACACAAGGATATGCTGTCCCAGTCCCAAGGCCTAGGTGTGTTTACCATATGGAAATAGGTAAGGAGTGTGTGAACGCTGGTTTTGGATCTTTAAGTCAGTTACTTTGTCATTTGCTGAGACCCAATTGAGTGACCCAATAAATAGTTCTGGGTCTCACTAATCATATAGCAACATTTCTCTTGTACAGGAGAATTAAAGATAAGTGGAAAGGAGTCCAAGATAGGTGTTATGGGTTGAATTATGTTTCCTCCAAATTTATGTGTTGAAGTTCTAACTCCAGAACCTGTGACTGTGAACTTATTTGGAAATAGGCTCTTTGCAGTTGATCAAATTAAAATGAGGTCGTTAAGGTAGAGTCTAAAGTGTCCTTATAAAAAGGAGAAGTTTGGGCACAGACATGCACACAGGCAGAATTCCATGTGAACATCAAAGTTTGCCAGGAAACTACAGAAAGCTAAGGGAGAGGCATGGACGAGATTCTTCCTCATGTCCCTCTGAAGGAACCAGTGCTGCCAAAACCTTGATCTCAGACTTTTTTAGCTTACAGAGCTGTGAGAAAATGAATTTCTGTTGTTTGCATTCTCAAAAACCAATACAAAGTATTAAGGGAAGTGAGTTCTCTCCTATGGACAAAGTAAAAATATGGAGAGATGAAGATTGCTATGTGGGTTAGATGAGGTAACGTATAAAAAGGAGTGTGACACACCTGCTAAGCAGGTAATGGTGTTGCTATTGCAATTGCCAATAGTTTGGTCATGATTTTGTGATTACTGTGATTTTCAAAACCACTGGAACAGCCAACTTTACTTTGAATTCCAGCTGTACCATTTTCTAACTGTGTGACATTGGACTTAAATTTTTTGTACTTTATTATTTTCATCTCTAAAATGACCTGATATTCGGAAGCCCATGTGGCCCAATTGGTTAAGTGTTGACCTCTTCATTTCTGCTCAGGTCATGATCTCATGGGTTGTGGGATTGAGTTCCATCTGGGGATCTACCCTCAGTGTGGAGTCTGCTTGTCTTTCTACCTATCCGCTGCCCCTCCCTACCTCTTGCTCGCATGCTATCTCTCAATCAAACAGATAAATAAGTATCTTATAAATACATACATACATACATAAAATGGACATGATATTAATGCCCCTTTTATGGGAATATGAAGTTGCAAACAGAAGAACTCAGTGTGGGCATACTTTCATAGCTCAATGCATTTTAGCTAGTATTATTATTTTTAGTTGTCCAATTCCCTTTTATTGCTTGAAAGTAAGGGTTATAGTCACTAGATAAGCCTTATCAGTAGAGATTACTGGAGTCACTCCAGATTTTCTACTTAATTTACTATAAAGTTGGAATTTTATTTAAAAAAATCTTATTTTAGAGAAATTTTGTTTTTCCTGGAAGTGAGGTACCATATGAACAGTTTGTATTAAAACTTTAGAACACCTCTCTGAACAATAATTAAAGTAATGAAATTGTATTCAAAGTACCTAAGTCAGTTCCCTATAGTCAATTAGGTGTCCAGAGAAGTGCAATTATGTTTTAAACCACCAGGGCATATTTAAACCACTGAAGCAGAATGTTGTCCTGGTGATTTTAGGATAGTGTTATGGGAGATTTACTAAGGCCATTTATTATCTTCAAGGTAAAAAGCCACATATATTAACTATTTTAAACCATAATTAACTAAGGCAACCACTCTTTTCTTGGGTGCTAAATTTAGAAGAGAAAAAAGTATAAGGAATATTTTATAACATATTAGAAAAGCATCAAAATAAATCAGATCACTTCTGAGTGTTTCTTCCTGCTCTAACATTTTCTGTCAACTTAGAAATATTTCACTGTCCCTTTGCCTGGAACTGTGCTGATAATATATTCAGTTAGGATACATTTTATGTGTTTCAAGGCTTTAAACTATATAAATTTCTGTGCTTCAACAACTTTGAAGACTAGGTCCTTCTTAAACCTCTCTTCTGCAATTTAATCAGTTCTCGACTATTGTGTCTTCAATATGGATTGTTAATACTGATGGCGTCATGTTTGGGGTTTTCTTTTGTCTGAAGTAATGTAATTCTTGTTTTTGGTGACACTAACCCAGAATCTCGTACTGACTCTGGCCATAGTTGACAGTGAGAAGAACCAGGAAATGGGAGGACTTATTCCTAAATAATCTGTATCAATTTATCAGTAAATGGATATTTTGACAGTTAATGAACTAATGACTTTTTCAACCTAAAGTTATATATTCATAGAATCTTTAAAGAGTCCTTACCTCTTCAGTAACTCATTTTAGGATTGAGATGATTTCTCTTCTAAGCTAAACATCCTCTTCTCTAATTTTAGCCAACTTGATATACTTTTGTCCTTAGAAATTGTTGATGGCAGTAGGTTACCATATTTCCTTAAGAGCAGTTTGTATATTTGTAGTTCTTGGCTTAGTAATCTTTTGGCATGCTACATGTTTAATAAATATTTCTTGCATTTATAAACTATATGTACTATCTGATATGGAGTGTATATGTGTGTACATATATATTGTATATGTACATATATATAGATTTATACACACACACATACACAAAAACTTGGTCAATTAAGGAAAATAAAAGTGGCTGAAATAGTTATTTGACAACATACAAATGCAGATGAATAGAATAAAGGTCTAACATAAGGTCTCTACATAAGTATCAAATGCTTTGAGAGAGTGAGGTGGAATTAATAAATCAATTATATCAAGAAACATGTATTTTTAAAAGAATTCTGTGTTTGGTGTAACTTGTTTATTAGTCATATTTATTCATGAGTAGCTTGCTCTGGAAACATGTTAAATAGATGGGACGTTAAACAGAGGAGAAAAGGAACACAAAACTAAGTTTATATGTATTTTTTAGCAAAATGGATAAAATGGGGACTTATCGATGCATACTAATTGTATTCATGAATTATTTTTAATTTAATTAATCCACCAATTCATGGACTTCTTAAGGTTAACTAATTACCTAACCTAGTTAACAATGTTTGAGGATAAAGGCAAAGCAAATGGTATAATTGAAAACTATCGACATTATTTTAAAGGTTTGTTTTTTTTTTTTAAGATCCTATTTATTTATTTGACAGATAGAGATCACAAGTAGGCAGAGAGGCAGACACAGAGAGAGGAGGAAGCAGGCTCCCCACCAAGCAGAGAGCCCGATGCGGAGCTTGATCCCAGGACCCTGGGATCATGACCTGAGCCAAGGCAGAGGCTTTAACCCACTGAGCCACCCAGGCGCCCCCGACATTATTTTAAAATATACTGACTATAATACACTTCTGCCATTGTAGCTATAAGGAATAATATGGTTTAAGCAATGAGTTTTAAACAACTCTTTTAATATATTATAAAATGTAACAGTACTTAACAGCCTAGTAATAGACCATTTTCAATTCCTAATTATTATGTTACATTTATTGATATTCATTTTGCTGTAAAAATCTATAGAGATTACACATAAAGGAAGTAGGATATCATCAACAGAACAAACTCTGTAGAAAAATGTTTGGTTTATAGGCAATTGTTTCCAACAAATAGGCCAAAATACTGTGACATGGATCAGTAGTTTGCAGACTGATTTATTGAGAACAGCAGGTGGCTAACAACTAAACTTACAAAATGATGTCCCTGAACAGTGTGCTTGTTTTCTAGGTCAGGGTTTTAATTTTCAAAGGAAACCAACTGTATAAGTAGTAAGTTTGACATGGGTTGAGATGCAGTTTCATCAAGAAATTAAATATAAATCTGATAATTCAGTAAACAAATTATATATTAAGCATTGAACATGCTGTTTTTAATATAAAATGTAATTTATTTTATTTTAATTTTTGGTAATATCTATTTTAAATCAGAATAGTTTCCAAATGAATATCCATACAGTGAGGAAATGCTTGAATAGATAATTTTTTGCCTCCCAGAAATTACTTGATATTAGTTGAATAGGAAATATGGTGGAAGAAGGCAGAATGTAAAGGCTATCAGGAAATTTGAATTCTAATCTCCTTTTATCACTGTAGGATGTGTAGTTTTGTTTTCTTTTGCCTTTTACTTTTCTAGTCAGATTCTTTACAAGCTAAAATAAAGGAAAGCTTTGAATGACTGAAATATTTGAATTCCTTCTGAAAAAGGAAAAAAGATGATGTAAAGTTAAAGTTATTATTAAAATCCATTCATATAAGTGGGACTTTAAGAAAATGGCAATCAGAAATAACTAAATCTATAATAAAGTATAACTCTTCTCATACATACATATAAGCCACCCTAAGAAGCAGAAAATACTTTTGTGTAGTTTCAGAGGAATTAGTGTTGGTGTAAATATAGCTTTGTAAAACAAATTCACAGACCATATGCTTGGGAATTAGTCTGAGTGCATATATATATATATATATATATATATATATATGTCAGATATCAATGAATAAACAAAGTTGTGTGAAAACCATTTGAATGCTTTAGGAGAACTTGATAAGGATAAATCACCAAAAATTCCTATAAATTAGGTGTGGATAAAATATCTTTAAATATGGGAACACAACAATAGAAACTAATTAAAAGTAGTAGAAATAATAATAGAAAAAATAATTTAAAAACTGAGATTAATAGGTGTCATTAATTTAACTTAGTTTTTAATTAACTTTTTTATATGTCCCAATACTATTGAATAAAAAGTGTCTCTATTGTAGAACATGAACATAACTTTAGCTGTATAAATTCTAAATCTGTACCAATCAGATATCACAAATACAGAGAGAACTAAACCAGCTGTTAAAATCAAAATTGGACAAAAGTCCACTTGAAATATATGCAGGTAACTAAATCTATTCTTCCCTATCATTAATTCCAAAATACAGGAAAATACCAATTTTTTTTTTTTTAGTTTTTGTTTTTTCTATCAGCTTCATATTTTCTTTCCTCTTCTAATGCAGTATCTAGGTCATGTTCCTAGGACCTCACTTAGTACTTAGCTTTCCAATACACAAATTTGCTCTGCATTTGGTTCAAATAAATATCTTGAATGAGTTTACTGTCCATGCGGGTGATGATTTCTGCAACACAAGAGTACGGCTGGTTTGACACTAAACCTCATTCTCTACATAAAGCAGATGCAGAAGTTTTTGAAGTAGCTACAATTCTTCACAGAAAATCTTCCTTCCAAACCACCATGATGATTCCAAGCAACACCAGAGAGCAGGAAAATATAGGATCCTAAAGGACCAGAAGAGAAGCAGCCATGGAGATGCAAAGAGATAACAGTGGTGGCCTCATGGAAGAGAAGAAAAAGGGCTGTGTTTCAGGAAACTAACTGCAGTTTCTTCAGTATCTTTTGATACAATGCCCCTATCTTCTTTAGCAATTTTTTTTTAAAACAAATGTAACTGAATATTTTTAAAAATAATATGTAGTACTGCCTATGAAATACACGAATACCGTAGCTTAAAAGCAAAGATAAACACAGAAGGAAAAAATACTACTATTTTTGTTTCCATAGATAATTGTATTTTGTCACCAATTAGCTAAGATCAGGTTTATGGTATTCTGTTCCAAGGACTTACCGGTCTCAGAGTCCCACATAAACCTTGGCAGGAAAACAAAGCCCTGCAGTCCTCAAAACCTACTGCTAGGTTAATTGCCCTTAATTAACTTGTATATCTTGTTAAAAGAAAAAAAAAAAGTGTTGCACTTTACTATCTTCTGCTGAGTCTCTAGCAGCTTCCTAGAATTGTCTTCTGCTTTCCCCTGGAGTCCAAACAAAATTCCTGGGAGCTAATTTTCTAACCCAAATATTTCCAGTGAAAACCCCCCAAAAAAGCAAAGGTGGCAGCCGGTATGTAAATTCCTGTCTTCCTTTTTTTTTTTTTTTTAAGTTCTTTTTTTTTTTAAGATTTTATTTATTTATTTGACAGACAGAGATCACCAGTAGGCAGAAAGGCCTGTCTTCCTTTTTTATTCCCAAACTTTAAGAATAACTGATGTTTACAAAATGATTCATGGTTTTAAAACTCAAGTTAGTTAGCAAGCGATAATCTACATCTTCCACACAGCTACAATCTTAGAATCTCTCTAGCATTTTAGTAAATACCTATTTTAGAATTTATCAAGAGGCAAAGTGCAATACAAAGCAAAGGAATACAATTTTAGGGACACCTGGGTGGCTCAGTTGGTTATGCGCCTGCCTTCTGCTCAGGTCATGATCCCAGGATCCTGGGATTGCTTTTGCATCAGGCTCCATGCTCAGCAGGAAGTCTGCTTCTCTTTCTGCCTGCTGTTCTCCCTGTTTGTGCCCACTCTCTGTTTCTCTCAATCTAATAAATAAATAAAATCTTAAAAAAAAAATACAGTGTTAGGCAGTAGTTTCCTTCTAGTGAATCAGGAGTTAATGAAAATAATAGCATGGAAAATTGTATCTGATTTATAAGTTGACATTTCTTATTTCCTGCATCAAAGGCAGTATGTAAAATGTAGGAGGGGAAATGTTAGGCTGGGGTCTATGGAAGGAGCATGCAATATTGAAGGGCAGCTGTTACCAGAGTCCTATGATTGGATAGGCCTAAATGAAGACCAATGCAGAAACAATCTTTCCTTACTTTTCCATTTGCCAGGTGCTAGATTTGTGTCTCAAAGCACAAGTCTAATAGGCTTATGTTTCATGCAGGGAAGCTAATGTAAGTTTTGGGTTATATAATGTAACACAAGATAAAATCATCCAAGTTGCTTTGAGCTTCTGAGAGAGATGCACCTTTACTTATTTTGGGGGGGGGGTGTCAATTTCTAAACTGCTTAGATTTTTTACTATTATGAATGCCTTTGTAGAGTCATGGTAGAATGTGTGGAATGTATTGAAAAACATCAATAATGCCTTATGTAATTTCTTGAGTAAATTTTCTGATTTCTAGATGTGTATAGAACTACTCATCTTTTATAATACATAATGTAATTTGTTAGTCATTAATCCAAAATATTTACACATCAAACTGAACTCTGTATTATTTCCAGTATGTTTTACTTGCGCTTTATTTGATCATGCAAAAATTTTTTGTAGTTAACATTGAATTTTTATTTTTAATTAAAAAAAAAAGATTTATGTATTTGAGAGAGAGAGAGTAGGGGGGTGCAGAGGAACAGGGAGACAGGGAATCTTAAGCAGACTCCCTGCTGAGCATGGAGCCTGACATGGGGCTCCATCTCAAGACCCCGAGATCATGACCTGAGACAAAATCAAGAGTCAGACACATAACCAACTAACCACCCAGGTGCCCCTGTGACATTGAATTTTTAAATGAAAAATCAACCATAAGGCAAAAGTATATTTTTGGCTCTTTCAGCATTTTGAAATAAGTAAAGCCATAAGATGATATTGGGTTATAAGTATCACTAGGGAATCTTCTTTTTTAGATTTATGGAATAGTTTTAATTAAAGTAGAAACAGTACCTAAGGGAACATTTGACTATAAAATTGAAATAACCATATTTCCATGTTAATTTTTTATCAACTTAGTCTCTTTAAGTATATCATGTTAGTTATGTATGTTTTTCACAGAGGGACTGAAAGGAAAACAGATGCATTGACATATTCCAGATAACATATCAATGTTTGACAAACAGAACTTAATACAAGGACTTTATTTCCAACATTTCTCTGTGTTATCCTGGGTTAAAGGTTGCTTTTTTCCCTTGTTGGTTGGAAAGAAAAAAAAAAAAAAAAAAAAGAAAGAAAAACCAGAACCCAAGGCAAACCAAAACAAAACAGAACCCTCATAGATTGGTGATAATTTTAATACCTTATACAAAATGTTTTACAAACATTTAAATGTTATCCAAAGTATAGATATTTCACTAAATTTTTAGCAAGAAGTATTTAAAGCTCAGGCCATGTTCTAATGGAATCCATAATAGTTAATGTTCAAACTGGCTAATATTCAGAGGAAAATAGTTTACTGAATAAAAACAATAATAAAACCAAAGAAAATTAGATCATGGTTTTCTAGTTTTCCTGGTAAAAAGTAATGAAATGTATTCAAAAGAAGGCTGTATACCCACTAATGTGAATTTTCTACAGAATTTCAATGTTTTAATTAGAACATTTCCATATCAATAAAAATGTCCATTTTATCAAGAACAATTAGTTCAATTTAAATAAATCTCTTTCAGAGCAATAAAATACTCTGCTTATTAGGTAAAAATGGCTGATATTTTTGTTATTCCATAATAGGAACAACAAAGTGTTAATGGAGATTCTATTTAGTTTTTTATTTAAGATGTGTTGGTAAGTGTGTATTACTAACTTGTTCATTACTTCAGCTATCAAGTAAGATGAACATTATTTTATTATTAAAAATTGTTTTTTATATCCTATGTATCCAGTCTTGGAATATGGAATTCTGTTTTTTTAATTGCATCTAAAAATAGTTGCTTTGAAGCCAATAACTGTATAAGAAAGAGGATAAAATTAAAGAAAGTGGGACACCTGGCTGCTCAGTCAGTTAAGCATCTGCCTTCAGCCCAGGTCATGATTCCAGGGTCCTTGGATCAAGTCATGGGGAGTCCGCTTCTCCCGCTGCCTCTTCCCCTACTTGTGTTCTCTCTCTCTCAATCTCTGTTAAATAAATAAATAAAATCTTTGAAAAATAAAGAAAAAAGTTTCTGGGGCTGCTGAGTGGCTCAGATGGTTAAACATCTGACTTTGCCTCAGGTCATGATCTCTAGGTCCTGGAATTGAGCCCCATGTTGGACTCCCAGCTCAGCCTATAGTCTGCTTCTCCCCCTCCTTCTGCCTCTTCCCCTACTTGTGCTTTCTCTCTGTCTTTCTCTCTTTCAAATGAATGAATAAAATCTTAAAAGAAAAAAAAAAACTTTTCCAATTTAGTTGTGAAATATGGAGTGTCAGTTGTCATATGTAAATGTTTTATTTCTATTAATATTACTTATAATTGAAAATTCTCTTACAACTATCTATTATGAAATTATTGATTACTTCATTGTGTGTTTTCTAATTTGTGTTTTGAGTGATAATGCATGATAATCAAATGGACAAAAATATTTTATAAATATTAATGAGTTGTTCTAAATCCATGTTCTGGTAAATTTTAGACTAAAGGACCTCACATTGTGTCTCAGAATGCTCAGATGGAGACACTTTCTTTTTTTTCTGACTGAAGTAGAAGAGCTAAATTTCCTTTTTTAAGTAGAAATTGATGTTAAAGTTTCTATTTAATCCAATTTTAAGGTGCACCTGCGAGGCTCAGTCATTAAGTGCCTGCCTTTGTCTCAGGTCATGATCCCAGGGTCCAAGGATTAAGCTCTGCAGTAGGCTCCCTCCTTTGCGAGAAGCCTGCTTCTCCCTCTCCCATTCCCCCTGCCTGTGTTCTCTTTCTTGCTGTGTCTCTCTCTGCCGAATAAATAAATAAAATCTTTAAAAAATAAAATAATCCAATTTTAAGAAGTTTGTTTAAATTGGATTCTATATTATTCTGCAGTTCTCGGATAAACTGCTGACCAAGATAGGCAAGGTCTCTGCTTGTATGGAGATGCTATTCTTAAGGACAGGGTTGCTGAAATTACTAGTAAAAGAAATAGTTTCAAAAACTGAAAAAAATAAATGTAAATATCAAAATAGCATCATGGACTCAAGTGAGGAGAGCCTATTTTGGGTCAGATAATGTAGTATAGTCATATGAGGAATAAACTTTGGCTAATTAATGAAGGCTGAGGTTAGCTAACCAGATGACAGTCTGGAGGACTGGCACTCTGAGAGTAGCAAATGTTAAGTGTCAAGGCCTTGAAGTTGCAAAGAGTTTCCCATATTTAAGGAAGAAGATACATCAATGTAGTTAAAGTTTAGTGAAGATACATTTGCTTCATGTGAGATGAGGGAGGAGAGTAGACAGAGACCAGAATTTCCATGCTTTGTAAGGCATGGGCAAGGAGTCTAAATTTAATTTCAAATTTAATGCAAAGCTAAGCATGGTAGTGACATGTAGTTTGGAAAAAGAATACTCTGGGTACTGAGTAAAGAACAATTTGTAGGAATGTTCAGTAGAAGTATAGACCATGGGGGTCTAACTAGTATAATTAGAGCAAAAATGAAGAAAAAACTCAAGATGCATTTTAGAAGCAGATGGAGATTTACAAATGGATTGGGCCTCTGGGAATGAGGACAATAGAGAATTTAATAGAAATTTAAGAGACCTCAATATTTGAGCAAGTTAGCTTGTGATGGTGCCATTTGATGTATTGCAGAAAGGAGGAATAACATGTTTGCATATGGGATGTCAAAGTTCTAATTTAGATAGATTGAGTTTGAGACGCTCATTTGAACTCAAGTCAAGATGTTGAGTATGGAACTTGGATACCTTGGAAAACAGGCAGCATGTAGGCATGGGCAATGAGAAACTTGCTTTAGTCTCTGCTTTGGTGTACTGCTACATGGTGTCCAGTGTGCTTAGTTTCACCTTCCATGGAGGATTTTCCTTCTGACAACGGCATTCGGTAGTTTTTGATGTCTGCATATGGATTCTTATGTGGGTGCGCTACACTCACAGCTTCTGCTGTTTGGGTGTTCTTAGCGTAGGTAGTGTGTGCTCCAAAACACCCTTTCCTCTGCTCTCTATTTAAGAAATGGTAGATCAAGTGAGGTGACTCTTTCCTGATACACCGCAAGAAGTATGGATCTTATAACATTGAGAGATATTTTCCGAACTCTTTAATTGCTGAAGAAGCTCTCTTTGGACAGCACTCAGTCACGTTTTTTCAGAACTTCAGGAATCTCACCCCTTTTGGTGTTACCTTGCCCTCTCTTTATAGTCTTTCCACTCAACTATCACCCTTCTTTCTTCTAGCTTTGCAAAAGAATCTGTGTTGCCAGTTTTTGCCTGGTATTTGATAAACCTCCCCTTCAAACTGCAATGGCGATTCTTTCAGGGCCCCCAACTCTAGAAATAACAATGCCAAATGTTTTGCCTGTCCCATAGGGAGGTGAGAGTAGAGGGACAACAACTTACTTAATAAACTGTGCTTCCTCCAAGGTTACTTATCCCCCTTATAGCCCTTTTATATAGGTAATTATAAATGCCACCTTTTTAATCAAGTCTTGCTCTGAACTTGCAAATTTAAAGATAAGTGACATTATGTTCTTCTCATTTTTAATGTTTTTGTAGTAACTGGGACATACAGAAATGACTTTAACATATTGTTCACATCAGAATTTTACCCAAGTCTGAAGTTCAAGGGAAAAATTATCACATTTATAGACTTCGGAGACAACAGAATATGGAAGATTTTTAAAGCCTGAGGACTTGATGGTATCACCAGAGTTACTCAGAAAAGAAGGTGGCCTATGACTAAGTCTCAGAGCCCTGAACCCAAATATTTCATAATGGGAGAAGGGACCAGCAAATTACGTTACAAATTACAGATTAACGGAGCAGGTGGAAACCTAGAGAATGAAGGATCCATGAAGTGCTTGTCAAAAGAGACATGGCAAGTTGTATGTCATGAGGGGATGCTCCTAAGGAGTGGATAATATGAGGATGAGAAAAGAATTTGGCAAGCTCAGAGTTCAGTTTATTTACTTCTTTTTGCAAGGAACTCTTAGAAGATGATAGAATTTGTGAATAAAAATAATTATGCTTGGTGTGACAGATAAATAAAGTGAAATATAAAATATACTATGTGGTTATAAGTTTATGAAGGAAAATAAAACAGGGAAAGCTGATAGACAATGCAGGGAAGAGATAAAATTTTAAATAAGGGATAGCCCTTACACGGAAACGGTATGGTAGGGAAATGAGGGAAAGAGCCATGCAGATATCTCAGAGAAAGTGTCCCTGGGTAAAGGACTATGAAATGCAAGAGTCTTGTCCACCTCTATAGCCATTTAAGTAAAGTAGATTGCGTGGAAGTCTCTAGGGAAAGAGTTAAAAAGGAAAAGTTAGGTGTGTAAATAAGACAGTGTGTGCAGAGAGTTCTTTCCAAAAGTGTCACTTTGAGGGACAGCAAAGAAATGTGTCAGTTGCTGGAAGAAAACACAACTTGATCTCTCTTAATAAGAATATAAGTAAGCCTGGTGGTGGGTATTAAGGAGGGCACATATTGCATGGAGCACTGGGTGTGGTGCATAAAAAATGAATCTTGGAACACTGAAAAAATAATTAAAAAAAGAATGTAAGTAATTTAATTTAAATAAAATAATTTTATAATAGCAAAAATGGTAATTATATAATGATATTTCCAGTAAGATTTCTGAAATATTTCTTTTTGGTTAATCTATTCCAAGAGGATTCAGGTAAATGTCCCCACTCCCCCCCCTTTTTTTGTAATCATGACAGTGCAGAAATATTTACATTTTCAAAGTCATAATATCCAAGACCTATTGACAGGAGATGATGACTCCTGAAGTAAATTTTGACACTATCAAAAACAGATCTCCAAATTCATTATGTGGTAAGTAGAGATAAGTATAAAGTCCTTAAAAATCCCCTTTCCACAGTTTGTTATTGACATATCATCTTGTCATATTTGCTCTTTCCCTTGATGGGAAAGGTGATGGCTATTTCTTGAAGGTTAGTTGTTGACATTTAATACAATTCAGCATGCATTTACTGAGCACCTGTTATATGCTTGTGCTATAAGCACCGTGAAGAATTTCAAATGAAGACCTGACCTTCAGGAAGTTATAATAAAGTTCATTAGCCAAAGTGGTTGGTAGTGTCTTTTCACAAATGGAGAATTTTTGTTGAAGTTAATGTATGAGACCTTAAAATTCTTCAAATATATATTTACATTATATGCTATATACATAATAGATGGCCAATAAACTAATTTAGTTCACTTCTTTAAAATTAAAAAAAAAAACAATATAATTTCTCTATATAAAAACTTTGTTTTGATGTAATGGAGAAACTTGAATTGTTTATATACTTTGGCAGAGACCTAATTACTATAGAAGATACCAACAAGTTTATTTACAAAATTGTTTCATTCAGAAATTAGGGATAGAATGGGCAATTGTTTGTTTATCCAGAGTACACACTTTTCTCACTGGAAGCAGTAGGTAGAGTAAAATGACCCTTAGGTTAGCCTTCCAGGCTGATGTAACCAACATTACCAACAGTATATTTTTCAATATAAGGCAGAAATACAGTATTCACTTAAAAAAAGCATGAGCTGCAACATTTTGAGTACATTGTGGCACAATCATTAGAGTATTTTTCACTTTTATTGCTGAATCTTGGCTAAATTGTTGAATTGAAATTTGAAGATTACAATCAGAAAAAAATCTCAGTTCATGACCCCGTCTTTCTCACTCCCTTTGCCCCACTGAATTTTACATCACTGCTTCCAGATGTGGATGCTTCACTCTTTTGCAGAATTCTAAATTGCTAAAGAAAAGTGAGAGTGTATAACTTTATTCTAAATTATGTAGCTGAAAGAATAGGTAATATAGATCTCTATATAAAGTATTTTGATATCTGTGAGATGTTTGGATTGCTTCACATTCTTAAGAAGATATAGCTAAAGTGACTTCATATTTATTTAAAATTGCCCCTTAGACAAACACATTTCAAGAGCAGTCATTATTGGGCATAAGTCATGAATCTAAGAATATTCTTTCAAATTTTAAAGCTTAAAAAGATAGAGGTGCACAACCATATTGTTAAGATGTTTATTCTTTAATTTCCATTACTTTATAAAGCTTTGTATGGACTTATTTTGGCTTTGACTTTGACATGTATGATTTTTACATCCCTGGAAGAGTGGACTAATTCTTTAATGTCATTTTCTTATTTAAGACATGGCAGTCTTTTTGTTTCTGATACATTGCCTCTGAACTCTGCTGGCAAGCTTATAAATCAGATCACCAACCATACATAATTTATTTCTGTAGGTAACTGAATGTGCAGTGTAGAATACAAATATGTTTTGGACAATATTTCTGTACATCTTAAATTTAATATGTTTAAAATTTACAGAATCAAGATTTGTTTTCTTGTTTTATTATTTCTTTTTCTCTCATCAGTCACATACATATTATATTACAAGCAGTCATGCAAGCCAGATGTACACATCGTTACTCAGATATATGACTTCCAAGATGTATAAATTTGCCTTACCTCACTTTAGAAATCCTATGCTTTAAATATTTATTTTGATTTTTTTGGATTTGCATTAAAATTGAGAGTAATTTCCTTAATGTGGCATTCTTGTTTTTATTTCCTCCAGAGATAATTGATTGTATCTATTGTTAAAAAAACAAATCCCCTCATAGGAACCTCATTTGGAAATTAAAAAATTTTTATAAGATGATGAGATATGCTATAACATTGAGAATTATCTGAATCATTCCATAATGTGAAATAGTATGACCCTTTCTGTGTCTTATACCTAATTACATCATATTAGTATGGGCATAACATATACCAATAAACCTAAAAATAGTCTCTTCAGTCACAATCGATGTAGATTATATACAGTAAAGACATATTCTAACTGCTCCTCTTAATTTTTGCATTTTTCCTAAGCTCATTTTTAAAAATGTGTTAACATCAAATCTTGGTTTTTAAAAACTTCTGTACAATTGAAAATGTCAACATAAAAACATGACATGTAAGCATACCATAGAATATAGATTGCCCTTTTATTTCTAAGATCTTCATATTTTCTGATCTTCTTTTGTTTGGTGTATATTGTGTTTATATGTTTCTGTTCTTTAAAAAAATTATCATTCTTGTCATTTGGTCTGTCAACATTATGTAAAAACAAATTCTGTAGTGAGCAGTGGATGGTTCATGGTTAATATTACCACACTGACATACACATTAGAAGCCCCAAGCAATTTCTTATAGTAATGTAGAAAAAAATCAAAGGCTATAACTCAGTAATCCAGGGTGAGGGATATAGGCTCCCAAGTATTTTGCTTTTTGCCTATAATTTGGAGAATTTGGAGAATTTGGAGAATGGACAAAAGTCACAATGCATATGATCTCTATCAGAGACTTCTGAATCATTAAATGCTAATTCAACAATTTTAATAGAGAAAATCTTCAGGCTGGTAGAACTTGTAAACCATTATATCAGCTGAGCTTAATTATTATTCATTCACATGACTTTGGCTTGCTGACAGAAAGTAAAATGTAAAAGCTGACAGAAGACAGGGAAGAACCCTGCCAAATCTTTCATGGTTCTTATTTCCCTGCTGCCATCTTAATATTGTATCACAAGGATAATGTAGATCCAGTGAGTCTACCTTACATATGAAATCATTATAGGAAATAAATGAGAATATGTATATTAAGATATTATGCAAAATTTTTAAAAATACATAAATGTTGGCACTTTTAAAATCAGTATTTTAGAAAATACTATGTGGTGTTGTAAAATATTGCTTTTCTAAGACTTGCATGTAACTTTGACAAAAACATAAATTCTGTTGGACTATCTATAGAAAATATTTATGTATTCATTTCATGCCATTTTTCTGACACTAAGAATTGCAAGTTATATCAACCTGTACTATGGTGTATGATTCCCAATTGACCATTATTCCAGATTTGCTTTATTTCCTTAGAATGTCTATGTTTCCTCTTTGGCATACTAGATAAATGTGAATAATATCTATCTATCTGTAGGTAGATGGATATAGACATAGAAACAACTTTATAAGATGCAGAGTTAATTTCAAAGAAAATTATGGTAGTATTCTGAAGCAAAATTGTACAATTATCTGGATATGCTATGTCAGTTTTGGTCTCTTATCATTTGTTATACCTGCTATGGTACATGTGATACATGCCCAGACCTATACTGATTATCTATGGTTTATTCTGAAGCATTTAGTATAACCACATTCTCTATTCTAGAACATTTAAATTTGGGAGATACATTAGTGAATAAAATTAAACCTTTTCTTCATGAAGCTTTATATTTTAGGTGAAAGGGGGATAGGTAATAACAAGTAAATGAGCAAATAATATATAGTAGGTGTGTATGTATTTGGAAGGTGATAAGTGCTAATGGGAAAATAATAGAACAAGGTAAAATGTGCCAGACCTGCCTGATTAGGGTGGGATGGGTACCAATTTAAAATATAGTAGTCAGGGGCACCTGGGTGGCTCAGTGGGTTAAGCCTCTGCCTTCGGTTCAGGTCATGATCTCAGGGTCCTGGGGTCGAGCCCTGCATCGGGCTCTCTGCTCAGCAGAGAGCCTGCTTCCTCCTCTCTCTCTGCCTGCTTCTCTACCTACTTGTGATCTCTGTCTATCAAGTAAATAAAAAAAAATTAAAAATAAAATAAAATATAGTAGTCAGTGTCAATCTGACTGACACAGTGATATCTGAGCAAAGACCAGTGATGCACCTGAGTGAGCTTTTAGGGATATTTGGTGGAAGTGTTTTCAAGTAATGGAGCCAACAGTCCAAGTGTTCTGGGGATCCATAATTTCTTTCTTGGAATCACTTAAGAGAAGATCTGTTTGTTTAAAAAATATTGAAGGTTAAATCCATTCAATCATTTAAAAGCAGCCAAAGCAAGATTTATCATTTGTAAATTCTCCAGATATTTTGGCATAAAATGAAGAAAAAAGCCATGAAAATTGAATTATCCAAATTTGATTATCCAAAGATAATCTTTTCAAGACTTGTAGTAAAAATTTTATGTTTGGTATTTTCACTTTTCTTTTTCATCAAAAGCTTTTTTTTTTTTAACTGAAAGCAAAATGACGTGATGTTGTCAGTGTTGCTTGTGGGTGATGTGCAATTGAGATAAATTTTAGGATATGGAGGAACAAGGAAATAGTTTTATTTTTCCATATTATCAGAGGTAGATTTTCTGTAAACTACACTCCAAATTTCTAGTGTCTAGTTCAGTTCAGAGGCTAGAAGAATATTCCTTTCACAATATATAAATTATTCAAATAGATTTGTAATGGCCTTGTTTAACTATTAAATTTACTTTGTTTTTGTTTGAATTAGAGGAATGTGGTCAATGATTTTCATTTAGAAATTACATATTAGGGGTGCCTGGGTGGCTCAGTGGGTTAAAGCCTCTGCTTTCCGCTCAGGTCGTGATCCCAGGGTTCTGGGATTGAGCCCCGCATTGGGCTCTCTGCTCTGCAGGGAGCCTGCTTCCTCCTCTCTCTCTCTGCCTGCCTCTCTGCCTACTTCTGATCTCTGTCTGTCAAGTAAATAAAAAAAAAAATCTTAAAAGAAATTACAGATTAGAATAGAATTAGACTTTAGTGGCATATATGTAATTGCCTTCATGTATTTATTTATTATTATCTTTAATCTATATTTTTTAAGATTTTATTTATTTGACAGGCAGAGATCACAGGTAGCCAGAGAGGCTGGCAGAGGGGGGAGGGGAAGCAGACTCCCTGCTGAGCAGAGCCCGATGGGGGCTCGATCCCAGGACACCGGGGATCATGACCTGAGCCAAAGGCAGAGGCTCAGCCCCACTGAGCTACCCAGGCGCCCTGTCTTCATGTATTTAAAGCTATTGGGTTAGTAGAAAAGTTATACTTGGGGCACTTGGGTGGCTCAGTGGGTTAAGGCTCTGCCTTCAGCCCAGGTCATGATCTCGGGGTCCTGGGATAGAGCCCCCCGTCGGGCTCTCTGCTCAGCGGGGAGCCTGCTTCCCTTCCTCTCTCTCTGCCTGCCTCTCTGCCTACTTGTGATCTCTGTCTGTGAAATAAATAAATAAAAATCTTTAAAAAATTAATTTCATTTACATTCAATAAATTAGCATATAGTGTATTATTAGTTTCAAAGCTAAAATTCAGTGATTTATCATTTGTACAGAACACCCAGTGTTCATTACATTGTATGTCCTCCTTAATGCCCATTACCCAGTTACCCTATCCCTTTTATCCTCCTCCCCTCCAGCAATGCTCAGGCTGTTTCCTGTAGTTAAGAATCTATTTTGGTTTGTCTCCCTCTCTGATTCTGTCTTGTTTTACTTTTCCCTCCCTTCCTCTATGCTCCTTTGTTTTGTTTCTTAAATTCCACATATGAGTGAAATCATAAGATAATTGTCTTTCTTTGATTTACTTATTTTGCTTAGCATAATATCTTCTAGTTCCATCCACATTGTTGCAAATGGTAAGATTTCATACTTTTTTATGGCTGAGTAATATTCCACACACCACATCTTCTTTATCCATTCTTCTGTGGATGGACATCTCTGCTTTTTCCATAGTTTGACTATTGTGGATATTGCTGCTATAAACATTGGGTTACAGGTTCCCCTTCATTTCACTACGACTGATCTTTGGAGTAAATACCTAGTAGTGAAATTGCTGGGCCATAGGGCAGTTCTATTTTTTGAGGAACCTCCATACTGTTTTTCAGAGTGTCTGCACCAGTTTGCATTCCACCAAAAGTATAAAAAGATTCCTCTTTCTCCAGATCCTTGCCAACATTTGTCATTTCCTGACTTGTTAATTTTAGCCATTCTGACTGGTGTGAGGTGGTATCTCACTTTGGTTTTGATTTGTATTTCCCTGATGCCAAGTGATGTGGAGCATTTTTCTCATGTGTCTGTTGGCCATTTGTATGTCTTCTTTAGATAAATGTCTGTTCATGTCTTCTGCCCATTTCTTGACTGGATTAATTGTTCTTTGGGTGTTCAGTTTGATAAGTTCTTCATAGATCATGAATACTAGCCCTGTATCTGATAGGTCATTTGCAAATGTCTTCTCCCATTCTGCCAGTTGTGTTTTGGTTTTGTCAACTGTTTCCTTTGCTGTGCAAAAGCTTTTTATTTTGATGAAGTACCACAAGCTTATTTTTGTCTTTGTTTCCCTTGACTTTGGAGATGTGTCTAGCCAGAAGTTGCTGCACCTGAGGTCAAAGAGGTTGCTGCTTGTGTTATTCTCTAGATTCTGATGGATTCCTGTCTTACATTTAGGTCTTTCATCCATTTTGAGTCTATTTTTGCGTGTGATGTAGTGAAATGGTCCAGTTTTATTTTTCTGCAGGTAGCTGTTCAATTTTCCCAACACCATATTTTGAAGAGACTGTCCTTTTTTGTTGTTGTTGTTTGTTTTTCCATTGGATAGTCTTTCTTGCTTTATTACCATAGAGTTGAAGGTCCATTTCTGGGGTCTCTATTCTGTTCTATTGATGTATGTGTCAGTTTTTGTGCCAGTACCATAATGTCTTAATGATTACAGCTTTGTAATATAGCTTGAAGTCCAGAATTATGATGCCACCAGCTTTAGTTTTCTTTTTCAACTTTCCTTTGACTATTCAGAGTCTTTTCTGGTTCCATGCAAATTTTAAGGATTGACTGGTATTTCAATTTTAGAAATTTAAAGTTTAGATAACTGTATTAAGTATGTTGAGCAGACATTCAAACAAGCATCAGAAAGTTGTTGATATAAGTGTTCTAAGGGTTTTTTTTAAGACATTTTTATTCATCAAAAATTTAGAAAGTGCTTATACTAACTTTGTACTAGATTTTGTTTTCTCTGTCCTCAATGAATAATAAGACAGGCAGACAAATACATTTGTGATTTTCAGATAATGGCTCATATAGTAGAGTCAGTACAAAATGCTGTGTGATTAAGAAGAAAGATAAAGTTTCACAGAGAAAGGACATTTGAGCTGAATTTTTAAGGATAAGTAGCAGCTCACCAAGCTTCATGGGCAGGAGCAGCATTTCAGGAAGAATGGAAAATAGCATAAACAAAAATATAGTAGAATAAAATACTATGGCTGTTTTGAGAGAAAAACAGAGACAGGGAAATAAGTAAAAATAAGAATGATGGAAAGGTACAAATCAATGGTTTTTGAACTTCTACCACATATGTGGGATACATTCGTGTTCATGTGTTCACCATTATATACCAGTTCAAAGCACTAGTGCTAACTCCTCCATTTCCTTTGTTGCTCAAGAAAGCATAGAAGAATTCACTAAATGTTACAAAGGAGATTACTTTAAAACTTTAGTATTTTAATTATTAGTACTGAAAACTTACAGTTTTTATTTATTTATAAATTTATTAAATTTATTTAATAATTATATCTGCATCATGTCTCCCAATAGTAATTGAATGAAGATAGAAAAAAATAAGTTTAGCAATCATTCATGGATTCCTTCAACAGAATTTACCAAGTGTCTACTGTGTGTTAGGTACTCCTTTAAACATTAAAGACAGGAATAAAGGGAGATTAAATTCCTATTGAAAAATCAAAACTGAAAAAGGAAAGGAAAATGAATTTTGGTGTTCAATGTTTTTATTCTCAATATTATTTTCTGCTCCCTCTTGGGCTTATGAAGCTCCCAGTTGTCCTCCAAAGTCAAAATATCTGAATATCTTCAAATATCAGTCTCAGCTATTAATATTTCCAATTATTTACCTTTTGTATTAGAGTTATTGGTAGCTTTTTAAAATTTTATCATACATGACAGAATATGCTGGGTTTCTTCCTTGGGATTTCCTATCTCTGTGGTTGTATAATATTATTTGCCTGATTTTATATCATGGCATTATCATCAAATAGGTCTTCATTTTTATACAAATTTAAACCTAGGATAGTTATTTTCTTTACACTTCTAAAGTATTGGAGACAAAATTATGAAGTGAATGTAGTTGTACTTGATTATACTCTCATTTTGTTGTGGTTCATACTTTCAGCATCTTCCTGTTTTTATTTTAGTTCAAGTTTTATAATCTGAGTTATGAAGAAGAATATTGGGAGAAAGAGAGGAAAAGGGAGTTGGGGGAAATTAGAGGGGGGGATGAACCATGAGAAACTGTGAACTCTGAGAAACAAACTCAGGATTTTGGAGAGGAAGGGGATGGGGAGTTAAGTGAGCCTGGTGGTGGGTATTAAGGAAGGCACATAAATTTCATGGAGCATTGGGTGTGGTGCATAAACAATGAATCTTGAAACACTGAAAAAAATACTAAAAAAAAGTTTTAAAAATTTGAAAAATAAAGCAAAAGCAAAAAAAAAGGAAACATATTTAAAGCAAAAATATTTTTGAGAATTATTCTTTTAGACAAAGTCCTAAACAGTATGAGAGGGAGGCAGAGACAGAAACAGAGAAGGAGGGAGGGAGAGAGAGAGAGAGAGAGGGAGGATGAGAGGATAATTTTCTAGTCTAAAGTTTCTATACATTGTGATAAATGTTATAGCAAAGAAGTGTGAGAGTATTGTGGGGGTTCTGAAGAGAAGAAGTTAACACAACCTGAAGGATACCTGAAATTATTTTCTTCTTACAATGATGCTTAACTCTAAAAGCAAGACATATTAAAATAGAGGGGAGACACAGAAGGCATTACAGAAAGAGGAAAAAGCATATTCAAAGGTTTAGTTATGATAGAGCACATATCTCCATGAAAATAGAAAAAAATATTATAGCAATAGTAAAGTAAGGAGGTGAGCAAATTGAGAAACTGAGATTTAGTAGATAAATAAGATTCCAGTCTTGCACATGCCCAAAATTATGTATAAATTGTTTTTGTGAATATATCTCTCAAATGAACTCATAAGCTAATTGTATATAACAATTTAACTTTCTTCTAAAGATAGGTCTATTTAATTGAATTTTTCTTATTGAATATTATTTATCTGAAATTTGGTCATAAAAATAAAATTATAAGTACAAATATTTAAAAGATCTTAAGTATAAATGCCTATATTCAAATTTATAAAACCATATGTTATTAAAAATTTTTTTTTATTTGACAGAGATCACAAGTAGGAAGAGAGGCAGGCAGAGAGAGAGAAGAAGGGAAACAGGCTCTCTGCCGAGCAGGGAGCCCGATGCGGGGCTCGATCCCAGGACCCTGAGATCATGACCTGAGCCAAAGGCAGAAGATTTAACCTACTGAGCCACCCAGGCACCCCTCCCCATATGTTATTGTTAACTCAAATTGATAGAAGGGAAATATAGATACAATATCCTTATATTTATTTTACTGTTGTGTTTATTCAGTGAACATTATTCAAAGATAGTCATAGAAATACACTATGGAACATTTCTACTATGATATTAATTTAGTGAACATTCCTAATTCAATGGACCTCATAGAATACTATACTATGTAAAATTAGTTTTAAAATACATTCTATTTTCTTTTTTTTTTTCAGGCAATCAAAAATTAGTATTTTTATTTTTTATTTTTTATTAACATACACTGTATTATTAGCCTCAGGGGTACAGGTCTGTGAATTTCCAGGTTTACACACTTCACAGCACTCACCATAGCACATACCTTCCCCAAGGTACATAACACAACCACCCTCATTTTGTTTTGTGAGGTTAAGAGTCTCTTATGGTTTATCTCCTTCCTGATCTCATCATGTTTTATTTTTTTCCCTTTCCCTCCCCCTCAACCCCCCAACTTGCCTCTCAACTTCCTCCTATCAGGGAGCTCTTATGATAATTGCCTTTCTCTGACTGACTTATTTCATTAAGCATAATACCCTCTAGTTCTATCCGCATTGTTGCATATGGCAACATTTCATTTCTTTTGATGGCTGCATAGTGTTCCATTGTGTGTGTGTGTGTGTGTGTATGTATGCCATATCTTCTTTATCCATTCATCTGTTGATGGAACTCTAGGGTCTTTCCATAGTTTGGCTATGATGGACATTGTTATTATAAACATTCAGGTGCACGTGCCCCTTCAGATCACTACATTTGTATCTTTAGGGTAAATACCCAGTAGTGCGATTGCTGGGTCATAGGGTAGCTCTATTTTCAACTTTTTGAGGAACCTCCATACTGATTTCCAGAGTGGCTGCACCAGATTGCATTCCCACCAACAATGTAGGAGGGTTCCCCTTTCTCTGCATCCTCACCACCATCTGTCTTTTCCTGACTTGTTAATGTTAGCCATTCAAACTGGTGTGAGGTGGTATTGCATTGTGGTTTTGATTTGTATTTCCCTGATGCCGAGTGATATGGAGCACTTTTTCATGTGTCTGCTGGCCATCTGGATGTCTTCTTTGCAGAAATGTCTGTTCATGCCCTCTGCCCATTTCTTGATTAGATTATTTGTTCATTGGGTGTTGAGTCTGATAAGTTCCTTATAGATTTTGGATACTAGCCCTTTATCTGATATGTCACTTGCGAATATCTTCTCTCATTCTGTCAGTTGCCTTTTGGTTTTGTTGACTGTTTCCTTTGCTGTGCAAAAGCTTTTGATCTTGATGAGGTCCCAATAGTTCATTTTTGGCCTTGCTTCCCTTGTCTTTGGTGATGTTTCTACGAAGTTGCTGTGGCTGAGGTTGAAGAGGTTGCTGTCTGTGTTCTCCTCAAGGATTTTGATGGATTCCTATCTCACACTGAGGTCTCCTGTCCATTTGAAGTCTATTTTTGTGTGGGGTGTAAGGGAATGATCAAGTTTCATTCTTCTGCATGTGGATGTCCAATTTTCCCAACACCATTTGTTGGAGAAACTGTCTTTTTTCCATTGGACATTCTTTCCTGCTTTGTCAAGGATTAGTTGACCCTAGAGTTGAGGGTCCATTTCTGGGCTCTCTATTCTGTTCTGTTGATCTGTGTGTCTGTTTTGGTGACAATACACTCTCTTGATGGTTGCAGCTTTGTAATAGAGCTTGAAGTCTGGAATTGTGATGCCACCAACTTTGGCTTTCTTTTTTCAGTTCTTCTGGCTATTTGGGATCTTTTCTGGTTCCATATAAATTTTAGGATTATTTGTTCCATTTCTTTGAAAAAAATGGATGGTATTTTGATAGGGATTGCATTAAACGTGTAGATTGCTTTAGGTAGCGTAGACATTTTCACAATATTTGTTCTTCCAATCCATAAGCATGGAACATTTTTTCCATTTATTCATGTCTTCAATTTCTTTCATGAGTACTTTATAGTTTTTTGAGTACAGATTCTTTGCCTCTTTTGTTAGGTTTATTCCTAAAAATCTTATGGTTTGGGGTGCAATTGTAAATGAGATTGACTCCTTAATTTCTCTTTCTTCTGTCTTGTTGGTGTATAGAAATGCAGCTGATTTCTGTGCACTGAGCTTATATCCTGACACTTTACTGACACTTTACACATTTCTTTACTTTGAATTCCTGTATGAGTTCTAGCAGATTTGGAGTGTAGTCTTTTGGGTTTTCCACATAAAATACCATATCATCTGCAAAGAGTGAGAGTTTGACTTCTTCTTTCCAATTCTGATGACTTATATCTTTTTGTTGTCTGATTGCTGACACTAGGACTTCTAGTAGTATGTTGAATAGCAGTGGTGATAATGGACATTCCTGCCATGTTCCTGACCTGAGCAGAAAAGCTCTCAGTTTTTCTCCATTGAGAATGATATTTGTGGAGCGTTTTTCATAGATGGCTTTGATGGTATTGAGGTCTGTACCCTCTATCCCTGCATTTTGAAGAGTTTTGACCAAGAAAGGATGCTGTACTTTGTCAAATGCTTTTTCAGCTTCTATTGAGAGTATCATATGTTTCTTGTTCTTTTATTAATGTATTGTATCACATTGATTGATTTGTGGATGTTCAACCAAACTTGCAGCCCAAAAATACATCCCACTTGGTCATGGTGAATAATCCTTTTATTGTACTGTTGGATCCTATTGGCTAGTATCTTCGTGAGAATTTTCGCATCTGTGTTCTTCAAGGATATTGGTCTGTAATTCTCTTTTTTGATGGGGTCTTTGTCTGGTTTGGGGAGCAAGGTAATGCTGGCCTCATAAAATGAGTTTGGAAGTTCCCTTCCATTTCTATTTTTTGGAACTGTTTCAGGAGAATAGGTATTAATTCTTCTTTAAATACTTGGTAGAACTCCCCTGGGAGGCCATCTGACCCTGGGCTCTTGTTTTTTGGGAGATTTTGATGACTGCTTCAATCTCCTTTCTGATTATGGGTCTGTTCAGATTTTCTATTTCATCCTGGTTCATTTTGGTAGTTTATATGTCTCTAGGAATGCATCCATTTCTTCCAGATTGTCAAATTTGCTGGTGTATAGTTGCTCATAATATGTTCTTTTAGCTGTTTGTATTTCTTTGGTTTTGGCTGTGATCTCTCCATTTATGTTATTAATTTGGGTCCTTTCTCTTTTATTTTTGATAAGTCTGGTAAAGAACCAGCTCCCAGGTTTGTTGATTTGTTCTATTGTTTTTTTTTTTTGTCTCTATTTCATTCTTTTCTGCTCTGATCTTTATTATTTCTCTTATCCTCCTGGGTTTAGGCTTTCTTTGTTGTTCTTTCTCCAGCTCCTTTAGGTGTAGGGTTAGGTTGTGTATAAAATATGTTCAAATTTAAAAATATATTTGGAGAACTCTTTGAAGAACAAAATTTTGTGTGAGCTGAAATATGATGTAGAAGAGGAGAACCCATTCCCAGTTTGTTCTGTTAATAGTTTAGCTTTAAAATTGTGTAAGAAGATAAAATGGCATGAAGAAAAAGGAAATATCCAAATATAAAAGACAGTCATTTTCTGACTCTAACCATTACAAATTCTGTCAGTATACAGTTTTATTTTAGTGGGGAAATCCAGAGATAATTGCATGTGGTTTTCTTTGTTTTTTTGTTTCAAGTTTTTATTTAAATTCCAGTTAGTAAACATATGGTGTAATATTAGTTTCAGGTGTAGAATTTGCTGATTCATAATTACATACAACACCCAGTGCTTATCACAAGTACCCTCTTTAACTTCCATCACCCTTTTAGCCCATCCCCTAGCCCACTTCCCCTGTGGTTACCCTCAGTTTGTTCCCTTTAGTTAACAGTTTCTCTTACAGTCTGTCTCCCTCAATTCTTTTTTCTTTCCCTTATGTTCACCTGTTTTGTTTCTTAAATTCCACATATGAGTGAAATCATATTGTATTTCTTTATCTGAATGACTTATTTTGCTCAACATAATATGCTCTAGCTCTATCCATGTCATTGCAAATGGCCAGATTTCTTTCTTTTTGATGGATGAGTAATATAGACCACCTCTTCTTTACTCTTCTTTTTCCTTTCATCAGTCAGTGGATGTTTGGGTTCTATCCATAATTTGGCTATTGTTGATAATGCTGCTATAAACATCAGGGTGCATATTCCCTTCGAATCAGTATTTTTGTATCCTTTAGGTAAATACCCAGTAGTGCAGTTGCTGGGTCATAAGGTAGTTTTGTTTGTTTGTTTTGAGGAATCTCCATATTGTTTTCCAGAGTGGCTGCACAGTTTGTAATCCCACCAACAATATGATAGGGTTCCCCTTTCTCCACATCCTCGCCAACATCTGCTGTTTCCTGTGTTGTTAATTTTAGTCATTCTAGCAGGTATGAATTGGTTCAAATGGATGTTTTATAGTAATATGTCTCTCCAGGGTTTATTTTTCTTTTCTTTCGTGTGTGTGTGTGTGTGTGTGTGTGTGTGTGTGTGTGTGTGTGTATATTTCTTTGTTTGTTTTGCAAGGGCTTCCAGCAAGAGCTCCTTTTCTTCTATAGGACCCTAGCTTTTCCATGTACCATATGGATACTTTGCAGAGCTACCAGAAAGTTCACACTCACCTTGTTAGAATATGTTCCTTTTATTCACAGTATTAGGGGAGGTGAGAAAATTTTCTAGACCATGCACCCCTTGATGGCCCAGTGCTATTACTCTCCTCTACTTTATTATATACAGATATTCCATTTCTGCTGTTAATCTTGCTAAAATCTATTACACAATATTCTCCTACTACAAAGACAAAGATGGCACTGTGTTCACTCATGCATCCTCAGCAAGAATGGAAGCCTCTTGGCAGTTATTTGTTGAATGGCTTCTTAGCTTAGGAAAAAAAAGACTTTACTATCAGCATTATCTATCCTTTTGTGATTATTTTTACATTGTCTTTAAGAATGTTTGATTTTAAATATTCTGTTACACGTATTCAGGCTATAGTTTTCTTGTCTTGTGACTAGACAGCCTTGCATCTCTGGTATCTTTAAAGAAACAATGAGCACATTGACAAGTTTTCTGTTATTCTCTGCCCTTTCTCTTTGCCCTTAATCCAAATTCAACTCCCTTCCTCTACCTTCCCTTGCCCTCTGGCTTTCTTGAGAGTTTAGCCACAGAAGGGACTGACTTAATTCCATGTAACAAACCCCAGAACCCTGTCTAACTGTGTGCAGCCATTCCCATTTTTCACAGGGTGGAAATCAATTCCCATTTGGATTATAGGTAATACAGAAACCTATTATCCTTGGTACCACAGCATTTCACTTTGATTCCTCTCTGACAACTCTATAAACATTTCCTTATTACATTTACTTCAAAATTCTTCCTGAGTATGTTTGCATTTTTTGCTGTGAAATTAATAAAACATGGTTTTCAGCCTTTGTTTTGCGTTGCTGTGTTCTTTTTTGTCAGGAATGATAAATCTTTCAATCCTTCCCTGATGTCCTAAGCAAAAGTAATGTGAGGTCTTGGAGTTTACAAGTTTTATAGGTGTTGATTCACAATTAATATCAAAATGAAAAACATAGTAAAATAGATAATTATATATCTAAATGATTTTTCAAGTAAAGTTATAAATTCTTCAATGTAGTACAAAATGCTAGACTAAGACCTGTTTATAAAATAAATTGAAGGGAAGAAAAATTACTGAGACTAGTACAGGAAAATGAAAAGCTAAATGATGTAGAAAATATCATTTACCAGGCATTTTTTTGAGAAATATGTTTGATGGTGGCATAAATAAAGGGGGAACAAAGTAACACATGTAAAATAAGAAAACAATATTGAACATATACTAAAGTAATTTCATTGGGCACTACTCATATGCATTAATCAGTTAAAGCTGTCTGAGAGCTTATTATAAGCTTTGTCCTAAATTCATATAGGGACTGATAGTTTAACAAATGTTTAATACCCACTGGATTATGTAACTGTAAATTATAATGACCCCTTCCATTAGAATGACTGGATTAAACACTGATGATTTTCTAACCAATAAAATAGCAGTATTTACAGATTTATGCATTATGCAGCAATCCACCATAATTAAAATCTCTATTTCATTATATTCATAATAAATAGGTATTATTTTCTGTAATTAAATGGGTATGCTTAGAATAATATGCAGTACATAGTAAATAGCTCTTAATAAATATTGCACATTATTATTACTAATATTAACTTGGTAAAAGGTATGAATAGTTCATTTGCTAAAATATCTACTTAAAAACTTTAGGTAGAGAAGTGAGAAAATTGGGGAATTTGTGAAAATTTTAATAGTCCCCATAAATCATACCCAACAAGTTTTGCAGATTGTATATTTATTTACATACTTTTTTATTATAAGTATGGGAATCTGTGAAAAGGATATAATCCATAGAAATAGGAATAATATTATATTCTGTTTTAAGAGACTCTCTTCTAAATGTTTTTATTTTGTTTATTTTGATTTGTTTCCATGATTTTCAGAGGGGAGAGAGGGAAAGGGAGGTGGAGCAGAATCGAGATGTAGTTTCTTTGGACTGTTCAACCATATCCTTTCTCATTTATGTATAATCTTTAATGTTTTACACTTTTCTTAGATATGGATAGTATTTTTACATATGAATAGTATATGGATACATATTGATAGTGTTTGGAAAAGTAGATCAGTGATGCTCTTGAATGGGTCTTTGAAGATATTTACATCTCACAGTAAATTTGAAGCTATTCAATTTTCCATTTTTAGGAAAGTAGAAATAAGAGCTCTCTTTAGTGATGGAGGTACAATTAAAAGTTTAGTCAATGACTCAAAAGAATTCATATATTGTTGTGCTTACAATACGAAAAACATTGTGGAAAAGTTAGGAATTATACTGTAACCATTGCTTGAGTATATAGACACTGATAATTTATATTCAATATTTCCTATGTTCTTTAGCTGCTATGTTTCAAAAAATTGTGACATGAAAAAAAAATGAAGTCTGATTCCAACATGACTATTTATTTTAGTTACTTCAGTGAGAAAGATAAATGAAATTATTGGGCTTAAGCAGATAAAGTAAATGGCTGGATAATTTACTTTTATTTTTTCTTTTCAAACATTTGCTTTTTAGATGATTTTTCTAATATAATTAACAATTCAGTAGACCTAAAGAAAAAAATGCATTAGCAATAAATCTGTTGATGTAATTATGGTTAAAACTGGAAGTATTAATTATTGTGCAAGGAAAAACAATTTAAAATATTCATAGTTTGAATATATATTTGCATATGTATCTAATGATATTTGAGGTTTAGTCATAAAGAGGATGACCTTTTTCAAGAATTTAAAATGACTTCTTGTCCTTTCCTTTGAGAGAATACATTTATTTTTTTCCAATTATTGGCTCCAAGCAAGAAATATATCTACTATTTTGTTAATGTTATTGACAGGCAAACCAAGATCTCTTAAAATTACTTGTTTTCCTCAAGCCAGGTTTATGGAAGAGTAATTTACATTAAAATTCAATCTTCTTAGGCATACAATTTTATGTATTTTTATGAACATATACAATCGTGTAGCCAAAATAAAGATATCGAATGTTTCCCTCTCCTCAAAATTTTCCTTGTTTCCCTTTTTAGTCACTTCTCTCTCCTCACCTCCAGCTTTTGGCAATCACTATTGTGACTGTCTTTCCTTTTCTTTGAATGTCATATGAAAAAAAAATATACAATATGCAATCACACAGCATGCACCATATCAATTCTTTCACTTACAATGCTTGTGATATTCACCTATATTGTTGCTAGTATCAATAGTTCATTCCTTATTGTTGGTGAATAAAGCATAATTGTATGAATGTGCCAGATCTATTTATTTATTCACTACTTGTCAGTGTTTGGTGATTATGAATGAAGATGGAGACATAATGAAGACAAAATCTGTGTACAAGTCTTTGTATGCACATATATTTTCATTTCTCTTAGGTAAATAACTAATAGTGTGATAGCTAAGTAAAATGATGATTGTATGTTGTGTAAGAAATTGCTAACCTGCTTTCCAAAGTAGCTTTACCACACTGCATTCCACCAGCCAGATACAAAAGTTCAAATTGCTCTTCATTGTCACCAATCTTACAATTTTCAGTTTTTTAAATGATAACCATTTTAATGAGTGTATTAGTTCTCAGTGGATATTCCTATTAGTCGTTTTCCTAAGTGGATAGTGGTATCTCATTTTAACTTGAGCATCTTTACATGTTCTTCTTTGTTTTCTGTATCTCTTTCTCCATGAAGTTCTCAAAACTTTTTACCCATTTTTTTGGTTGAGACATCTGTTTTTCTTACTAATTTAGAAAATTCTTTATGTATTGTATCTGCATTTCTTTTTAAAATATGTACATTAGAAATACTTGTTCCTCATCTATGGCTTGTGATTTAAATTTATTAATAGTATATTTTCAAGAGCAGAACTTTTTAAAATATGAAGTCTATTTTTTTTTTTTTTTTAGTGATTCGTGCTTTTCTCTCTTATCTAACAAATCTCTCACTAACCCACAGATTTTTCTCTCATGCATTTTTCTGGAAGTTTTAATATTTTTTGCACTTACATTCATGTCT
>RCUC01158913.1:0-11957 GCA_003697995.1 Taxidea taxus jeffersonii
CTTTAACCTACTGAGCCACCCAGGCACCCCAAGATGTATTTATTTATTTTAGAAAGGGGGAGTAGGAGGGGTAGCAGGAGAGGGAGAGAGTTCTTAAGCAGACTCCCTGTTGAGCACAGAGCCCGATATGGAGCTCCATCCCATGAGACCATAACCTGAGCCAAGTCCAATGCTTAACTGACTGAGACACCCAGGAACCCCTACATTTTTTTAAAACCATGATCATAATATCTTTCTTTTTTTTTTTTTAAAGATTTTATTTATTTATTTGACAGACAGAGATCACAAGTAGGCAGAGAGGCAGACAGAGAGAGAGGAAGAAGCAGGCTCCCTGCTGAACAGACAGCCTGATGTGGGTCTTGATCCCAGGACCCTGGAATCATGACCTGAGCCGAAAGCAGAGGCACCCCATGATCATAATATCTTAACAAGAGACATTTATAAATAAAATTCCCATTATTGTCTCTCAAGGATTTATAATAGCCTTCCCTTCTCCAATTCTTATGGTAAATATTTTCATAAAAATAGCCATGATTTAGAATTTTATTTTCAATGAAAGAAGAAGAGGTATATTTATTTTTATGATGAAAACATACTGAAGTTACTTTCAAAATGTGACTACTGGCAAAGAAGTCACACTTCCACTATTTGCAGATGACCTAACACTGTATATAGAAAACCCTAAAGACTCCATCAAGAAATTACTAGAATTGATAAATGAATTGGTAAAGTCATGGATACAAAATCAATATAGAGAATTTTGTATTTCTGTAGCCTAGTCATGAAGTAGCCAAAAGAGAAATTAAGAAAACAGTTCCCCTTATAATTACACCAAAAGTAATGCCTAGGAATGAACTTAACCACGGAGGTGAAGGACCTGTATCCTGAAAACTACAAGCACTATGAAAGAAATTGAAGATGACACAAACAAATTGACAGATATTCCACAGGCATGGATTGGAAGAATAAATATTGCTAGAATGTTCATACGACCCAACGCAACCTATAGGTTTAACGCAATTGCTATCAAAATACCAACAGCATTTTTCACGGAACTAGAACAAGTAATATTAGAATTTGTATAAAACCACAAAGGAGCCTGAACAGCCAAAGCAACCTTGAAGAAGAAAAACAAAACTGGAGGTTTCAAGTTATATAACAAAGGTGTAGTAATCAAAACACTATGATATCGGCACAAAAATACACACATAGATCAGTGGGACGGAATAGAAAGCCCAGAAATAAACCCACAATTATATGGCCAATTAATCTTCGATAAAGGAGGCAAAAATATGCAAATGGGAAAAGTCTCAACAAATGGTGTTGGGAAAACTGGACAGCATGCAAAGAATGCAACTTGACCACTTTCTTACACCTTACACAAAACTAAACTGATACTAGATTAAAGACCTACGTGGGAGACCTGAAACCATAAAAATCCTAGAAGAGAGTAATTTCAAGTGTTGGCATAGATGCAGAGTAAAAGGAACCCTCATGCACTCTTGCTGGGAAGGTAAACCGGTGCACCCACTTTTGAAAACAGCATGGAGGTTTCTCAAAAAATTAAATAGAATGACCATATGACCCAGTAATTCCACTACTGGGTATTCACCCACAGAATATGAAAACATTAATTTGAGAAGATATATGCACCCTTATGTTTATCAC
Source organism: Taxidea taxus jeffersonii (assembly GCA_003697995.1). NCBI lineage: Eukaryota > Metazoa > Chordata > Mammalia > Carnivora > Mustelidae > Taxidea > Taxidea taxus. The sequence goes on from RCUC01158913.1 coordinate 1,669, forward strand.
AGTCTATTTACAATAGCCAAGATATGGAACAAACCAAGCACCCATCGATACGTGAACGGATAAAGAAGATGGGATATAGATCTACAACGGAATATCACTCAGCTGTAAAAAAAGAATGAAGTCTTGCCATTGGCAACAACTTGGGTAGATCTCCCGGGTAGAATGAAGTGAAATCAATCAGACAAAAAGAAATACCATAGGATTTCACTCATTTGTGGAATTTAAGAAACAAAACAAAAAGACAGACCAAAAAACAGACTCTCAACAGTAGAGAACCAACTGATGGTCACCAGAGGGGAGGACAGGAGAAATAAATGATGGGGATGAAGAGCACACTTCTCACGATGAGTACCAAGTAATGTACAGAAATGTTGAATCACTATATTGTACACATGGAACTAATATAACACTGAATGTTAACTATACTGGAATTAAAATTTAAAAAAGAGGGGCACCTGGGTGGCTCAGTGGGTTAAGCCGCTGCCTTCGGCTCAGGTCATGATCCCAGGGTCCTGGGATCTAGTCCCACATTGGGCTCCTTGCTCAGCAGGGAGCCTGCTTCTCTCTCTGCCTCTCCCTGCCACTCTGCCTGCTTGTGTGCACTCTCTCTCTGACAAAAAAAAAAAAAAAAATTTAAAATTTAAAAAAGAAAAAACAAAAAATGTGTCCGCTGATATTGGCAATATGGCCCAGAGGCAGGAAGCTGAGCCTATGGATTGGGGTTGGGGGAGACTCTCTGTACGGACTCCAAGAGGACTACAAGACCCTTAGTGGCCCTCATGCTTCTTTGGTCCTGTGAACTCTGCTTTTGGATGCACTTTGTTTTGTTTGTTTGTTTTCCCAAAATGTCTTTGTAAATCCCCAAAGCCAAAGATTACAAATTTGACAAAAATAGCATTTAAAAATCACAACCTGTCAGCTACTGACTATGTCACTATTCCCTTTTCTCTGCTTTGTTTCTCCATTTTCTCACCTCCTAGCACACCACGTAGGGACTTGTGGATGTATTCATGGTTCTACCATCTGCACTAGGATCTCAGCTCCACGAAGGGATGGCTTTGTGTCACTTTCATTCACTGCTGAGTCTCTAGGACCTAGCAGAGGGCCTGGTACACAGCAGGCACTCAATAAATGTTTGCTGGCCACAAATCGAGCCGCTCTGTTGTTTTGCTTCATGTAAATGTCATCACCTACCTCCTGCCACTGCACCACTCAACTGGTTCCATTTCTTCCCATTCCACTTAAAAGTAAAATCCACTTCTTGCATACAGACTTTGCCATCACCTGCATCTCTGAACATATCTTGCATTACTTTTCCTGCACTACCTTCCAGGCACAAACATCACCTTTGGGGGGGTCTTTGGGTACAAACCAAATACTTTTTGCTTTAGAATTTCTACTTCTGTTTTTCCCAGTGCTTGCAGCCCTCCTTTCTCTCTTGCTACAGTTGCCTATCACATCACCCAGCTTATCTTCTTTGGAGATTCTCAGATTATGAAAAGACTTGTTGAGTCATTGCTTACTTTTTTTTTTTTTCTAAAGAGAGAGAGAAGTAGGTGGCAGGGGGAGAGGGAGAGAGAGAATCTTAAGCAGGCCCCACACCCAGCATGGAGCCTGACTTGGGACTCATGACCCAGAGATTAGGACCTGAGCCGAAATCAAGAGTCAGATGCTTAACCCACTGAGCCATCCGGGCGCCCCTAATCACTGTTTACTGTTTAATCATCTGCCCCACTCCCCGAGTCTCCCAGGTAGAATACAAGCTCTGAAAATGCAGCTCTTAGATTTAGGAAAGCGGAGCCTATATACACTTGCCGCCCATGCCTTTTCCTCTAACCCAGAACTTTCTGCAGTAATATCTATATTTGTTCCGTAGCTATATATGTATTGTAATTATATATTTATATTTGTTTTATATCCAAGCTCTCCCATATGATAGCCTCTAGACAACATGTGGCTTGAAATATACCTAGTGTGACTAAGGAACTCAATCTTCAATTTTTTTTTTAAGATTTTATTTATTTGTTTGAGAGAGAGACAGAGATAGCAACAGAATGCACGAGCTGGGGAGGAGAGGGAGAGAAGCAGGTTCCTCCCCGCTGAGCAGGGAGCCCGACGTGGGGCTTGATCCCAGGACCCTGGGATCATGACCTGAGCCCAAGGCAGACACTTCACAGGCTGAGCTACCCAGCCACCCCAATCTTAAAATTTTATTTAATTTTAACTAAATTGACATCTCAATTGCCCTACAAGGTGTGGTCTACCATATTATACAGGGTAGCTCTAGACAGTCCGGGTACCAGAGACCTTGGAATTTACTGACCAAATGGCCATGAGCCTGTTAGGCCTGCCTGGGGTTCTTCCCAAGTTCCTACTTCTCAGGATACAATTCCCTACCAGTGTATCCCGGTGCTGCTCAGGGCAGCTGCATGATGAGGTAAGTAGGTAGGCGGCGATGAGCAGGGGCTTGAATGTATGGGGCGGGCTTCCACTCACACGCAAAAGCCCCTCAGGGACCTTGACAGGCCCCAATGGGATGTGAGGTCCGTCTGTCAGCTCTCTCTCCATTGCCAGACTTCCCGCAGTACTTCTACTAAAGATAACTGTAAATTCAAACCTGCCTTCACAGTCACAGAGGCACGAACTGTTCAGGCCTCCTTTGGTCCTCTTTGGCCTCAGACCCAGAAGAAGCGGGTCTACCACCACGGCGGGGACTCCATTTTGTTCATATCAGCATCTTCGGCTCCTAGCTGAGTACCTGGAACCCAGCCTGGTGTCTACTAGTTTTCCCGTAAGTATTGTTGGGTAAGTGAATAAAGAATATGTCTATCATATCAAACTTGGGGGGATATCTGGCATTAAGGAGGAAAGTAGGCAACTTCAGGAGCCTCACTGTTCTGTGGATTGTTTAGCAAGTAATATAACATCTATATTTCCTACTGGTGGGGCATCCAAGTGTGGCTAAAACAGGACCTACACCATCCCATCGTCTGAGAAACGCAGAGGAAAGACATCTAGCAAAGTCCACAAGGAAGCTTCAGCACAGACAAAGATCAAGCTGTGGTAAATAGAGAGGAGAAACTGTGCCTGGGGTGACAGGCATTTGCAAAGCTTATCAGAAGGCACAAAGCTCTGGAAAAGTCTAGAAATCCGGACAAGACTAGAAGACAAGAGATGTGGCTTCTGGTCTTTTTCTTCCCTCTTCTCTTTCTTGGCTCTACCCAAGAGTTTTAGTCTACTTCAGTAAGTTGAAAAACACAAATAAAGCCAGAGTCTCAATGTAGAGCACTTATAAGTACACTAATTTTCTTGGAATTAGGATCCTGTGGTAAAAAAACACATGAAAGGGAAGAGTCAAGATGGCGGAGGAGTAGCAGGCTGAGACGACATCAGGCAGCAGGAGATCAGCTAGATAGCCTTTCAAACCATTCCGAACATCTATGAATCCAATAGGAGATCAAAGAGAAGAAAAACAACAATTCTAGAAACAGAAAATCGACCACTTTCTAAAAGGTAGGACCAGCGGAGAAGTGAATCCAACGCGACGGGAAGAGAGACCCCAGGGGGAGGGGCCGGCTCCCGGCAAGCGGCGGAGCACAAACTCAGGACTTTTAAAAGTCGGCTCCACGGAGGGACATCGCTCCAGAGGCTAAACTGGGGTGAAGACCTCACGGGGACAACGTGGACTCAGGTCCCGCGGGGTCACAGAAGGATCGGGGTGTCTGAGTGTCGCAGAGCTCACAGGTATTAGAGCGGGGAAGTCGGCTGCGGAAACAGAGCCGAGATTTCCTAGTGGTCTGTGACACGGACCGGTGCTCTGTGGCACTGGCCGGTGCTCTGTGCGAGGGGTCCCCACAAGATCCGGGGAGACTCCGACCCGGGAGAGCTCAGGGATCTACGGGCTCCGGAGACTCCAGGTGGGACCTGCCAGAGACAGAGACGCTTGATCACAGGCTGGGTGAGCTCGGAGCTCCCAGAAGCCAGTGAGACGGGACTGATGACGCACGATTTTCCCTGAGCGCGGTCTGCGGGTGCAAACGGAGGCTGGGGAGACCGGAGGGATTAAACGCTTTTCTCTGAAGGCGCACTGAAGACTGGGGCCCCTAGCTCTCGGCTCCTCCGAACCGGAGATTGGGAGGCCGCCAGTGTCATTCCCGTCCTCCGGAACTCTACGGAAAGTGTTCAGGGAACAAAAGCTCCTGAAAGCGAACCTGAGAGGATGACTTAGCCCGGCCCCTGGTAAGGGCGGTGCAATTCCGCCTGGGGCAGAGACACTTGAGAATCACTACAACAGGCCCCTCCCCCAGAAGATCAAAGAAATCCAGCCAAGACCAAGTTCACTTAACAAGGAGAACAGCAGATTCTTATCTGGACAAAATGACAAGGCGGAAAAACTCACCACAAAAAAAAGAGCAGGAGACAGGACCGAAGGCTAGGGACCTAATCAATACAGACATTGGTAATATGTCAGATCTGGAATTCAGGATGACGATTCTCAAGGTTCTAGCCGGGATCGAAAAAGGTATGGAAGATATTAGAGAAACCCTGTCAGGAGAAATAAAAGCCCTTTCTGGAGAAATAAAAGAACTAAAGTCTAATCAAATTGAAATAAAAAAAGCTATTAATGAGGTGCAATCAAAAGTGGAGGCTCTTACTGCTAGGATAAATGAGGCAGAAGAAAGAATTAGTGATATAGAAGACCAAATGACAGAGAATAAAGAAGCTGAGCAAAAGAGAGACAAACAACTACTGGACCACGAGGGGAGAATTGAGAGATAAGTGATGCCATAAGACGAAACAACATTAGAATAATTGGGATTCCAGAAGAAGAAGAAAGAGAAATAGGAGCAGAAGGTATACTCGAGAGGATTATTGTAGAGAATTTCCCTAATATAGCAAGGGAACAAGCATCAAAATCCAGGAGGTGCAGAGAACACCCCTCAAAATCAATAGGAATCGGCCCACACCCCGCCATCTAATAGTAAAATTTACAAGTCTTAGCGACAAAGAGAAAATCCTGAAAGCAGCACGGGTCATGAAGTCTGTAACATACAATGGAAAAATATTAGATTGGCCGCAGACTTATCCACAGAGACCTGGCAGGCCAGAAAGAACTGGCATGATATATTCAGAGCACTAAACGAGAAAAACATGCAGCCAAGAATACTTTATCCAGCTAGGTTATCATTGAAAATAGAAGGAGAGATAAAAAGCTTCCAGGACAAACAAAAACTGAAAGCATTTGTAAACACCAAACCAGCTCTACAGGAAATATTGAAAGGGGTCCTCTAAGCAAAAAGAGACCCTAAAAGTATTACCAGAAAGGAACAGAGACATTATACAGTAACAATCACCATACAGGCAATACAATGGCCCTAAATTCATATTTCTCAATAGTTACCCTGAATGTAAATGGGCTAAATGCCCCAATCAAAAGACACAGGGTTTCAGAATGGATAAAAAAAACAAAACCCATCCATATGCTGCCTACAAGAAACTCATCTTAGACCTGAAGACACCTCCAGATTGAAAGTGAGGGGGTGGAAAACAATTTACCATGCTAATGGACATCAGAAGAAAGCTGGGGTGGCAATCCTTATATCAGATCAATTAGATTTTAAGCCAAAGACTATAATAAGAGATGAGGAAGGACACTACATCATACTCAAAGGGTCTGTCCAACAAGAAGATCTAACAATTTTAAATATCTATGCCCCTAACATGGGAGCAGCCAACTATATAAACCAATTAATAACAAAATCAAAGAAACACATTGACAAGAATACAATAATAGTTGGAGACTTTAACACACCCCTCACTGAAATGGACAGATCATCCAAGCAAAAGATCAACAAGGAAATAAAGGTCTTAAATGACACACTGGACGAGATGGACATCACAGATATATTCAGAACATTCTACCCCAAAGCAACAGAATACACGTTCTTCTCTAGTGCCCATGGAACATTCTCCAGAATAGATCACATCCTGGGTCATAAATCAGGTCTCAACAGGTATCAAAAGATTGGGATCATTCCCTGCATATTTTCAGACCACAATGCTCTGAAGCTAGAACTCAATCACAAGAGGAAATGTGGAAAGAGCACAAATACATGGAGGCTCAACAGCATCCTTCTAAAAAATGAATGGGTCAACCAGGAAATTAAAGAAGAATTGAAAAAAACCATGGAAACAAATGATAATGAAAACACAACGGTCCAAAATCTGTGGGACACAGCAAAGGCAGTCCTGAGAGGAAAATATATAGCGATACAAGCCTATCTCAAGAAACAGGAAAGGTCTCAAATACACAACCTAACCCTACACCTCAAGGAACTCGAGAGAGAACAACAAAGAAAGCCTAAACCCAGCAGGAGAAGAGAAATAATAAAGATCAAAGCAGAAATCAATGAAATAGAAACCAAAAAAACAATAGAACAAATCAATGAAACTAGGAGCTGGTTCTTTGAAAGAATTAATAAGATTGATAAACCCCTGGCCAGACTTATCCAAAAGAAAAGAGAAAGGACCCAAATTAATAAAATCATGAATGAAAGAGGAGAGCTCACAACCAACACCAAAGAAATACAAACAATCATAAGAACATATTATGAACAACTCTATGCCAACAAATTCGACAATCTGGAAGAAATGGATGCTTTCCTAGAGACATATAAACTGCCAAAACTGAACCAGGAAGAAATAGAAAACCTGAATAGGCCCATAACCAGTAAGGAGATTGAAACAGTCATCAAAAATCTCCCAACAAACAAAAGCCCAGGGCCAGATGGCTTCCCAGGGGAATTCTACCAAACATTTAAAGAAGAATTAATTCCTATTGTCCTGAAACTGTTCCAAAAAATAGAAATGGAAGGAAAACTTCCAAACTCATTTTATGAGGCCAGCATCACCTTGATCCCCAAACCAGACAAGGATCCCATCAAAAAAGAGAATTACAGACCAATATCCTTGATGAACACAGATGTGAAAATTCTCACCAAAATACTTGCCAACAGGATCCAACAGTACATTAAAAGGATTATTCACCACGACCAAGTGGGATTTATTCCAGGGCAGCAGGGTTGGTTCAACATCCGCAAATCAATCAATGTGATACAGTACATTAACAAAAGAAAGAACAAGAACCATATGATACTCTCAATAGATGCTGAAAAAGCATTTGACAAAGTGCAACATCCCTTCCTAATCAAAACTCTTCAAAGTGTAGGGATAGAAGGCACATACCTCAATATTATCAAAGCCATCTATGAAAAACCCACTGCAAGTATCATTCTCAATGGAGAAAAACTGAGAGCTTTTCCGTTAAGGTCAGGAACACGGCAGGGATGTCCGCTATCACCACTGCTATTCAACATAGTACTAGAAGTCCTAGCCTCAGCAATCAGACAACAAAAAGAAATTAAAGGCATCCAAATCGGCAAAGAAGAAGTCAAACTATCGCTCTTTGCAGATGATATGATACTATATGTGGAAAACCCAAAAGGCTCCACTCCAAAACTGCTAGAGCTTGTACAGGAATTCAGTAAAGTGTCAGGATATAAAATCAATGCACAGAAATCAGTTGCATTTCTTTACACCAACAACAAGACAGAAGAAAGAGAAATTAAGGAGTCAATCCCATTTACAATTACACCCAAAACCATAAGATACCTAGGAATAAACCTAACGAAAGAGGCAAAGAATCTATACTCAGAGAACTATAAAGTACTCATGAAAGAAATTGAGGAAGACACAAAGAAATGGAAAAATGTTCCATGCTCATGGATTGGAAGAATAAATATTGTGAAAATGTCTATGCTACCTAAAGCTATCTACACATTTAATGCAATGCCTATCAAAATCCCATCCAATTTTTTCAAAGAAATGGAACAAATAATCCTAAAATTTATATGGAACCAGAAAAGACCTCGAATAGCCAAAGGAATATTGAAAAAGAAAACCAAAGTTGGTGGCATCACAATTCCTGACTTCAAGCTCTACTACAAAGCTGTCATCATTAAGACAGTATGGTACTGGCACAAAAACAGACACATAGATCAATGGAACAGAATAGAGAGCCCAGAAATAGACCCTCAACTCTATGGTCAAGTAATATTCGATAAAGCAGGAAAGAACATCCAGTGGAAAAAAGACAGCCTCTTCAACAAATGGTGTTGGGAAAATTGGACAGCCACATGCAGAAAAATGAAATTGGACCATTTCCTTACACCACACACGAAAATAGACTCAAAATGGATGAAGGACCTCAACGTGAGAAAGGAATCCATCAAAATCCTTGAGGAGAACACAGACAGCAACTTCTTCGACCTCAGCCGCAGCAACTTCTTCCTAGGAACAACGCCAAAGGCAAGGGAAGCAAGGGAAGAAATGATCTACTGGGACTTCATCAAGATCAAAAGCTTTTGCACAGCAAAGAAACAGTCAACAAAACCAAAAGACAACTGACAGAGTGGGAAAAGATATTTGCAAACGACATATCAGATAAAGGGCTAGTATCCAAAATCTACAAAGAGCTTAGCAAACTCAACACCCAAAGAACAAATAATCCAATCAAGAAATGGGCAGAGGACACGAACAGACATTTCTGCAAAGAAGACATCCAGATGGCCAACAGACACATGAAAAAGTGCTCCACATCACTGGGCATCAGGGAAATACAAATCAAAACCACAATGAGATACCACCTCACACCAGTCAGAATGGCTAAAATGAACAAGTCAGGAAATGACAGATGCTGGCGAGGATGTGGAACCCTCCTACACTGTTGGTGGGAATGCAAGCTGGTGCAACCACTCTGGAAAACAGCATGGAGGTTCCTCAAAAAATTGAAAATAGAGCTACCTTATGACCCAGCAATTGCACTACTGGGTATTTACCCTAAAGATACAAACGTAGTGATCCAAAGGGGCACGTGTACCCGAATGTTTATAGCAGCAATGTCCACAATAGCCAAATTATGGAAAGAACCTAGATGTCCATCAACAGATGAATGGATAAAGAAGATGTGGTATATATATATACAATGGAATACTATGCAGCCATCAAAAGAAATGAAATCTTACCATTTGTGACGACATGGATGGAACTAGAGCGTATTATGCTTAGCGAAATAAGTCAACTGGAGAAAGACAACTATCACATGATCTCCCTGATATGAGGAAGTGGAGATGCAACGGGGGTGGGAGTTAAGGTGGTAGGAAAAGTAAAAATGAAACAAGATGGGATCAGGAGGGAGACAAACCAAAAGAGACTCTTAATGTCATAAAACAAACTGAGGGGGGTCGGGGGGAGAGGGGTTAGGAGAGGGTGGTGGGGTTACATTACATGTTTAAATAAAGCTTAAAAAAAAAAAACACACATGAAAACCTCACTGCCTAAAGGGGATGTTCAACACTTTCCAAGTTATCCTTTTGTGACTTCCATGAAGAACCAAGTAAAGAATATTTCCATAGAGTCCAGAGAGATGCCTGGAATAGGTGGACCCCATCAGGCTAGGGCAGGATTTCAGAGCTCTGGGGGGACCACATCGTGAAGGCATGTCGTTAGGAACCGACATTTTTCAGGACCTACTTCTGTCCACGTGAACCATGCATTTCATGAATGCAGGGCTGACTAATCCAATTCCTGCCCTCAACATTCCAACCTCTGTAGGCAATTAAATCACAGTAAAATGAACCTTCTATTACGTAGGAAAGATGGGGGCTCCTACTTGTTATTACTGACAACAGAACCAAAGGAGAGCAATCAGGAGTATAATTTCCCCAGCTGGCACTGTGTCTGAAGGCTTGGTCTCTGCATTAGGATTAACAACTAACTCTATTGATCTCACTTCTTCTTACTTTCAGAAAACACTGCTGCTCACATTCTTCCCAGTGGCTCCTAGGGGTGCTTACCAGCAGGGCAGCTCACCATGAAAGGGAGGGCACCCTAAAACAGTTTTCCTTACACAGGGGGGAAATGTGCTAATTAATATAAAATTGGATTGCATGGAGAAAAGTTTGAACATTGTCAAAAAAGTAGGATTTCCTCCCGTTAGGACAGTATGTATTTATTTTCCTGTTCACACTTTCTTTTCCAAAAAGTTAAGAAAATTCTGCTGCACCTTTCTCTAAAGATAACCTACAAAAATGATTTCTCCTAATTAATAGTTTCTCACTGGCTTTAGAAAGTATTTTGAAGTGGGACCATCCTCAAAATAGTTCCTTACTCCCATGCCAAGAGTGCACTTGGGTTCTCAGAGTTAGACTGTAATGCTCAAAGGTTTACAA
>RCUC01158914.1:0-29553 GCA_003697995.1 Taxidea taxus jeffersonii
AGGCAGTCGCCTAACCAACTGAGCCACCCAGGCGCCCCTTACAGAAATAATTAAACACGTACACAAAGACATAGCAATGAGTCTGTGGATTACACCCTAGTTTTTGATGGCAAAAAACCCCACAACTTAAATACTTGCGAGTAGAGATTGGTCAGATGAATTATGGAACACTCGTGCAGTAAAATACCTCATAGATATTGTGGCTGTTTATCAAGCCATGGAAACACATCCCTGATTTATTATTAAGAGGGAGAAAAACCCAGTTTTCAAACAATATGTAAAAGACCATTTCGGCAAAAAAAAATACACAGGCAAATATATGCATATACAAATTCAAGAAGGCTGTACAAAAATGAGCAGTTTATCTTTGAAAATGCAGGATTAGAGGTCATTTTTATCTTCCATGGCTTCTCTGCACTTTTAAATAATTTTCTACAAGGAGCTTGCCTCTCTTGAGCAGTTTGTTTTAGTTTGCTCTTTTTAGGAGTAATTTTTAGAATGATTAGAAAGCTGCTTTCTAAAACATTGTGCTTGAGGGCCCAGAATTTGGAAACATCTCTATTCTTTTTTAGCCAGTAGTGAAAGGAGAAATAAAAATCCTAGCCAAATACTGACATTTAGCCAATATAGTTTCCTTTTATAATTACATTGTCAATCGCTGATTAAAATGTAAGGGCCTGAAAACAGAAAACATGTCCTTTTTCCCTCTTTAATCCTTGTCCCTTTGTGGTGTTCTCAATGAATATTCATGGTTGTTTGATTTCCTTCTCTCACTCCTTTGGTTTTGGGTTTGGGGTTCGCCTCTGTTTTTGTTTCTGTTTCCTATTTTAAACCAGAAGCTTATTCATTTGGGCCCTTTTAAATTCAGGTTTATGAAAATTAGGAAAATGTAGACAAGACTGAAATCTACTTTTTTTTCCCTCTGAATAAAATTAGGGTTTGTTGAGTGAAATGTCCTTGTAAGCAAATGAGGTGGGAGGGGTGTATTTAACCTACTTGGGAAAATACTTCCGAAGTCTTTACAACATCCTTTAGGGCCCAGTTAATTAATGGACTGATTACTAATGATTATAATTCATTGAGTCGATTTGGCAGAATTTCCTCCTGGCTGTTTCCTGTTAGTTTGTGATACTTGTCAGTAGTAACACATCTACTCTGTCTTATGAATAGCACCGATTTTCAGTAATCCGGAAACTGTTCAATCACCCGAGTGACACTTTCATATCTTTCTAATCTTCAGAGATGTGATGATGATGTGGAACCCGGTATATCCCTCTTTAAATTAAAGTCATGCTATTACAAATACAAATGTTTTTCCTTCACTAAAATATAGAGCTAGAGAATACAGGGTATCAGGGCACCTGGGTGGCTCAGTAGTTAAGCATCTGCCTTCAGCTCAGGCTGTGATCTCGGTCCTGGGATGGAGCCCCACATCAGGCTTCCTGCTTCTCCCTCTCCCTGCTCCTTGCTTCTGTTCCCTCTCTCACTGTGTCTCTCTCTCTCTCTCTGTCAAATAAATAAATAAAATCTTAAAAAAGAGACAGAGAGAGAGAGAGAGAATATAGGGTATGAATAGAAATAGTAATAATGCTCATTGAATTAAAAAAATCATCTAAACTGTAGGGGAACACATAAAATTGTGTTTCTTTTCTCCTCGCGGAGGATTCCTGCCCTACTTCCTGCCTTTTGTCTTCGGATAACCACCTTCAAAGTCCTGTTCCAAGAGTCACGTTAGCCGGCCTGGTGCTGGGACCCTTCCTCTTGCTGCTGGTGGTGTCTGAACGCTGTTTTGACCTTCTAATAAGACGGTCTCAGAGCTATCATGGCAACTTGGTACCAAAATGCCAAATTGACAGAGTCATGGATTTTCCAGTTTGACCTCCTGTCTATTTCCTGTGCTGTTGGTTGTTTTATTTTGTTTGCCAGGAGCAGGCCCTTTACGAGTCTTTCCACAGACAGCATGCCTATCTGGTAATTATTTCCTTCACCTGATAAAACAGATATGGAATGAAGGCAAGACTTGATGTTAGGAGCACATGAAGCCTAAAACAGTCCCTCAAGAGGTGTATCGTTCAAGAAAGTAGTGAGTAACACAGATGGCTACTTAAATTTAAACAACTAAAAATAAGTAAAACTTAAAGTCCAGTTCCTCAGTTGCACTAGCCACACTTCAAGTGCTCAGTGTTCAATAACCGCATGGTGATAGTGGCTACCATTTTGGAACACACAGAGGGAGGATACTTCCACCGTTGGAGAAGGTTCTACCGGACGGAACGATTCTAGAGTCTGATAAGAGACAAGAAGCACAAAACCATGAGTGAAACACATCCCTCGCAATATAGATGTATGTTTGAGTTTGGTCCTCAGACAGCTTACCCGTTGTGCAACAGCTGTAGCTCTGAAAATCCAGCAGAACTGGAAAAGGACAAGAATGCATCCCAGGCACCTTCTATTCTGGGGGCTATTATTGGGGAACAAGTTTTCCCGGGGACATAGAGCCTTAAAGAAACAACAATCACTTCATTATCTCTCCCGATTCTGGGAGCTGGGCTGAGTGATGCAGTTCCTGGGTCTGTGAGTGGTTCCAAGGGCCAGCCAGGGCTGGAGTCAGTTCTCCTCCCAGTGGATTAAACCTGGGCCCTCCGCAGGGAATTGTCCTAGAGGAAGCAGCAATAGGACCTGGCCAGGGAAATTGCATCGCCGTCATCCACAGAAGTCCTCACCCTCCCTGACTCAAGAGTGGGGAACACAGCCTACTCTGCCAGGGGGGGTAGTCATCGTGGGGTTTGGAGGCTGTGAAGTGGGCGAGCTTGGGAGCTACCGTCTGCTACACCTTCTCAGGACAGGCCGAGTGTCCTGGTTTGCATCGCTGCCCTCTGGGTCACTGGCCCTGACCGCAGATGGGGGTTGAACACGCTAAAGGAAAACTAATTGTGTAATTTCTGCCAAAGCACAAATTCTAAATCTTTCTGGTGCCATGGGTTTCTTTAGAGATAGGGTAAATCCTCAGAAAAATATCTCCAAGGGCATATAATGTGGTATCCCCTGATCAGATGGGAGGGGCCACCCAATGTGGGGCGACCCCATCAGGTAGAAGCCAGTGGGGCAAACAGTGAAAGAATTCACCCGAGGCAGAACAGAGGAGATAGAAGTTTCTGGACTGCTCTGTAAGGGAGCTGTGGGCAGGGCTGCAAAGCAGAGACTGCCTGCCCTGAGGCAGGGGCGGGGGGCTGTAGTTTAAGGGGGAAAGTGAGGAGGTATGGGAACATTTGGAATTTTCCATCTTTGATACCTCTGCCCTGGTGTAGGTAACTCTTTGGTCAGCTAGGGCTTATGGATATTTTGAGGTGGGTCTGCTGATGGACCTGTCGACCTTCAGCCCAGGCGTTTCTGTAGACCCTGCTACCTTACCCAGAGTCGCATCATTCAAGTTGGTTGCCTAAAAGCGGCCTCTACATAAAATAAAAATACAGGTGTTCAAAAGAAACCAGTTACATGGAAACACAGTTACCAAAATAGTTAAATAGCAATTTAGTAAAATATGTAGAGCAAGCTGTAGTAGCCGGTTGCATAAATCTTGTAATTTCAAAGTTCTGATGAACCCAAATGATATTCCATGATATTCCATACATACAATTGTATGTGACATGGAAATATTTGTGCTTCCTATTGATGTCAAATTCACAAACTCTCCTAAAATTATTGTGGTTGTTGCCTACACTCATATTTAAAGAAATGCTAAATTTTCAGTTAATGGTTAGTGAACATAAAGACGTGATTTTTTTTTCTCTCCCACATTTGCCAATCACTGAATCTGTCTTGCTTACGAGCCCCTGAGGTATAGGGGGTAGAGTTGGAGGAGGAGTTCTTAGTGCAACAGAGTAATGGAAGGGCTTTGGGACATTTAAGGTGAGGGGTAGGCTGGGTGCAGGGTAGGTAGAGGGTTGAGAGACTGAATAAACTGCTCTGAGCAAAAAAGTATAAAGGAATCCGGATGGGGGAGTTCTGGAAGGACAGAAGGCTGGAGGCAATGGTCACAGGTGGAGACCTAAAGAAAAATATTCCTTGGTGAGGACATTTCCTCTGGCTAGGATGGCCAAAGAAACTTTTAGACTCCCCATTGGGATTCCTTATACTTTATTTTCCCTTCTCACCTCTAGCCAATGACCTGAAATTACTTACCGTGGCCACATCACCAGCTCAGTCCCTTTTCCTGGCAGTCTAGGCTTTCTTCCAGCACAGGCAAGCAGAGTCGTTGCCACAGCACCTTCCCTGGGCCAATTGGTCCAGTCCCTTCCATGGGCGCTGGAGGGAAGTAGTGAACTGGGGTTCTCTCCTCTGTGCCCAAATTCTAAATCCAGTGAGAGCCAGGAATGAAGAGAAGGCTGTCAAAACATTTGTTTTATTGCTGCTAAGATCTGGGTTGGAAGGTACAGGTTAGATGTAGACTTTCTGCTGGTCCCTGTCTCAACCACCACCCTCACCCCGTCTAAAACTGGGTACCTTCAGGGGAAAGCTCGATAGAAGACACACTTATCTGGGTCTGCTGCCTGGCACTGGTCTACAGAAGGGTGGTGGAGAGGGAAGAGATAGAAAAAGACAAACACACATGCAGACATACAGACACACACAGAGACACACATACATCTTTAGTATTCTTGATGGACTAGTTCCTCCCCATCCAGAAATGTGGAGCAATGAATGTCACTCACCAACCAAGTGACTCACTCCATCTCCAAGGAGAGGAGTTTGGGGTATGGTAAGAGGCCAAGAGCATTTAGGGAAAACTCCCTAATGGAATCTCAGAGATGGAGAAGCTCCCCCTTCCAACATCTACATTTGAAACTATCCAACCCAGATATAAATTATCACTATAATTTTATTCTTACTTACTATTTTTTAAATTAAAAAAAAGTGTTTAAGATCTTATTTATTTCTGTGGCACAGAGAGAGAACACAAGCAGGGGAGAGGGAGAGGGAGAAGCAGGCTTCCCGCCAAGCAGAGAGCCCAATGAGGGGCTTGATCCCAGGACCCTGGGATCATGACCTGACCCAAAGGTAGGCGTTTAACTGACTGAGCCACCCAGGTGATTTTATTTTTACTTATTATTATATTAAAAGAGGAGGAGGATCAAGAGGGCTCTCTACCTTGTGCTAGGAACTAGATGAAAAAATTGTAATGCATAATCTCATTTAAATCTCACAATAATCCTCTATTGTCCATAGTTGAACCATCTAACATCTGAAATTACTGATTTTTGACGTACAAAAAATGGGAATTTTGTGTACGTCATCCTAATGGCTCCCCACTTTACAGGGGAGGTCACCAAGATTTATGGAAATCAAGTGACTTGCCAAGGACCACACAGCTGGTGAGTGAGCCTCCTGGAACATAATTCAGGCTTGACGCCAGAGTCCATAGTGTGAACGGCGACAGTAAAATGGAGGTGTGCTGTGCACCTGGAGGATTTCAGGGCTCATTTCCTAGTACAGCAACACCCAGCTTATCTCTTCCAGCCTGTGCCAGAGACTAGAAGTAAAGAGATAATATGCAGGTTCTGCCTCCAATGGTATCTTGCACATAGTAGATGCTTAGTAAATAGTTTTAATAGGCAAATGACTGAGGTTCCCCTTCTTACACACATTGAGTGAGAATGGCCTGCTCTGCTTGGGAGAAGCCTCCAGCCTTCCAGCCCCCAGCCCTTAACTGTTGACAGAGCTCCTTCCCACACGTTCTTGGAGCTGGCACGCTTCTTGGTTAAGCACCTGATTAAGGGCTGAAGTTGATGACCTAGCCTGCTTCTGGAGAAGAGTCTCCTCTGCTTGGAATTAAGGAGGTTTACAGTAGAAATCAGGGTGGAAGCAACCTCGGGCCAATGTAGAGAAATGAATGCTAGAGATTCCGATGCGGGGTGATTTCAGGTTCCTTTTTGCATCTTTTCTGAGTGTGACTCCACACTGGAGATCTCATTCTCTTTCCAAACCACTCCTGGGAAACTGGTCCTTGGGTCCCATCCACACACATGGACCTTCAGCTCCATGGGGACTCCAGTGACCGTAGGACTCCTGGGGCAGGGAAACAGCACCACAGGCTGGGAAGGTGGTGTTAGCAGCATCCCAGTCCCTCACTCCCATGTCCCCAGTACTAGGGTCTAGTAGGGGGCCACAATTTGCCCTCTTAACCCCTTGGGAGTTCTTCAACTTCTGCTGCTGTCTCGAGTCCGACAAGCAATAATCTCTTCCTTCAATTGTTGATTTGTTAAAAACAAAAATCCATTTGTGTCGTCACCTCACTTCAGACCCTCCCAAATGGTTCCCCACTTACCCTACGACAAAGTCCTGACTGCCTCCCCCGGTGCCTCCCTAACTCCCTAGGCCCCCTCCCTCCTTCCCCTCCCCTTCTCTCCCCCTCAGGGCTCCTGCAAGCTGGACTTCTTTCACTCCACAGATAGGTCATTCTTGACAAAGCCTTTCACTAGGCTTTCATGCATGCTGTTCCTCTGCCTCGAACGTCCCTCCCATCACCACTCATCTCAGCTGTTCTTTTCTCTGATACTTTCCCTGATATTCCCTTGGGCTCCTGTATCATCCCACACATCCTCCATCCTGACACGTTTCTTGCTCCATTGTTTTTCCTTCTTCAGTTCTCTGTCTTTCTCGCTAGATAGGCTGAGTCCTGGTAGAGTTTCAGTGAATACTTGTTGAATGAACAGATGAGTAAATGAATAGACAAAAGATGAAATCAAAGATCCAAGCTGCAGAGGATTGAAAGATATTTAAGATATGTAGCCAGTTAGGGACCCAAGAGAACTACAGTTCTGGTGTGGGAGAGAGGCAGGGAGGTCCTGGGCTTCAACAGCACATGGGTGTCTGGGTGGATCCAAAACCTAACGAAAGCTTCAGCACCCATAGGCTGTAGTAGGTCAGGGTGGATTCCCAAAACCCCAGTATGTGGCAGTGATGTTCAATTCCAATTCACTCTTCATCTTCCAGTTTTAATTCATTCAATAACACTGGGTCTCAATCCCATCAAAAATGCCATCTAACTCCCTGATTCACTTTTTTTTTTAAAGATTTCAGTTATTTGACACACAGAGAGAGAAATCACAAGTAGGCAGAGAGGCAGGCAGAGAGAGGGGGAAGCAGGCTCCCTGCCAAGCAGAGAGCCGGATGCGGGACTCGATCCCAGGACCCCAAGATCATGACCTGAGCTGAAGGCAGAGGCTCAACCCACTGAGCCACCAAGGTGCCCCTCACTTTTTTTTTTTAATATTTTATTTATTTTATAGAAAGAGCACACATGAGAGGGGACAGAGGGAGAGAGAGAAGCAGACTCTCCCTGAGCAGTAATTCCATGAGGCTCAATCCCAGGGCCCTGGGATCATGACCTGAGCTGAAAGCAGACACTTAAAGCACTGAGCCACCCAAGTATCCATTTCACTTCTTTTTTTTTTTTTTTTGAATATTTGATTTATTTCAGAGAGAGAATGTGTGTGTGTGCGTCAGAGTAGGGGCAGAGAAAGAGAAAGAGAAGAAGGGAGAGAATCTCCAGCAGAGTCCCGCTGAGCACAGACCTGATGTAGGGCTGGATCCCAGGACTCTGAGATCATGACCTGAGCCAAAACCAAGGGTGGGTCCCTTAACCCACTGAGCCACCCAGGTGCCGCATGTCTGATTCACTTCTATTTTTCATCTCAAACGTGATGAAATAGGTTTTTCCCAGACTTGAAATGAATGGAAACCCCAGTTTCCTGGCTGCCTGAATGAACACTGATGGCGAACAGCCTTTTTCAAGGTCAGTTTTGCTTTAACAAGGTCATTACTGCTATCTCCTAGGGCAGAGGCCACGGTCACCTGCCAACCATGCAAAGATCAGCTTTGCCCACCCTGTGGAGACCAGGGGACAAGAAGTAGTTGTTGCTCACTCTGAAGAACCTGGATGTTGGAATTTTTAAAACCACTAAGTTATGGCTGAAAATATTTATATACGTCTTCAGGATAACATCAGTGCTTTTAAAACCTATGTTTAATATGTAAACTAAGCCCAGCAAAGAGAGCCACATGACCTAAAATTCATACAACTAGTTCTTATAAGGAAGACCTACAGCCTAAAGATATGATGACTATAGGTTTGTAGAGCCAAAAGAGAGTATTTCCAAGGTGAAGACATCCCACTGAAGACCTCAGAATAATCCTGCTGATCTCAGCCACTAGCCTTGATGTCATAGAGTGAGATCCAAAGAGACTGCGTCCCAAGCCATGAAGTGTAGTGAGAAGGTAATAAACATACAGGAAGCATGTACTCAGATTTGGCCTTGTTCTACAAAGCTTAGCTCTTGGAAACACATACGTTAAAATAGTAAGACATAAATAAATGCTAAAGCACAAGAATCAGAGAAGCTTCAGAATTTGAATGGGGTGTCAAGTTTAGGGGAGGGGGGAAATCAAGCACAGTTTTAAAAGCTAGAACATTCCATGCATTATTACAGATAAATGCATATTTAGCTTTAAGCTTTCTGGTGCCCAAAATGAGAAGGGCATATAACTAGTGACATTCAACCTAGTAGCACCAGCTGAATCTTACAGCCACCCATCTTCAGGGCGGCCCTGGTCCAGGAATGCCCCCACTGCCTAGGAGCATTGAGAAATGCCAGATACTAGCAAGACAGGTGCAATGGAGCTTTATTTTCCCTCGGGTAAACTAATCTTTTCTCAGGTCCCTAACTCACATTATGCGAGTGACATTCTGTCCCTCTCAGTTCTGTCCCGAGGCTCTGAATAGGTTCATGCAATCAACACTTAGATGGCTTACTCTGTCCCAGGCACTATGCTGGTTTGATGGACAGTGATGGGCTGTCCAAGACCTCTGCAGGTGGGAAGGACTCCCCTTTGGCCCTGAGAGTGTGCCAGCATCCAGTCCTCAGCGGTCAGCTCACCTCCAGAACCACCCAAGCCAAAGGTAGTTACCTCACCGGGGTGGCTGACATGTTAATGACCAGTGTGTAAGGTTGGGGGTGGGGAGGGAGATACAAAGGCTTGGGACAATTCTGAAGGGACATCATGGCTTCAGAACACCCTGTAGAGTTGTCTCGGGGCTCCATGGAGACTGAGTCCCAATTCAACTTCTCCCTCTGCCCTGTCCTGCTTCCTTCCTTTTTTTCCCTTCTACAGGCACCAGTTCCAAGAGCCCTTCCTAGTAAGCCTGAGGGGCACTACCTGCATCTCAGAGCAAACTTGAAGGAGAGGACATAGAGAAACTACCCCTGGTTAGTGGTTACATCCCTGCTTCCTGTCCAAGAAGTCACAGCAGGAATCAGGTGGGGGGGAGGAAGCTCCCGGGGCAGGAGGTGGGGTCCACCTGCCTCCACCAGCTTCCACCATCCTTCACCTCTCTCCCCATTCTCCTCCCTGCTGGGGGTCCTGGTTCTCAGGCACCTTCCCTCCTTTCTCTCTCTAATCTCGGGCTAAGTTTTCCTACACTTAAAATGAGGGAAATGGTTATAAGCTCTATAATTACGACTCTTTGAACATTTTTAAACATAGTCATGTTCTTTTAAATCTCGACCCCTTATTTCAGAGAGTGCCAATTTATGCGATGCAAACTAAAGGACATCACAATGGACGATTTATTTTTTCAATACACTATATTTTAGTAAATACATTTACGTCACCATCATTGAAGAACATTCAATGAGTGCCCGCCAGATGCATCGTATAGCACTTGAAAAATCAGCAATTGTTGAGATGTTGACATGTTTAAATTTGGCTCATATTACATGAAGCAAATGAGAGCGCATAACTTAAATTGGGAATTACATTCATGCTACATGGCTGTTGTTTCTTCTTCCTCTTCTTCTTTTTCCTCTTCTTTCAAGCTGCCAGATGGTGTGGATCAAATTATTCTAGAATGCAGAGAGCCTGGATTTCTGCAGATGAGCATAACAGCAGCACAGACTTTTGCTTCGGTCACTGCGACTCTCAGTGGTGTAATCTGCTCCCACCAGGAACCCCGAGCCTTCCATGCTGCTCGGCTGTCAGGCTGGTTCTGGCAGCATTTTTAAGTGCACTTTGAGAATTTCTGGAATACAACTTTTGTTTTCCCTCTCTCACTTATTTGCTTAAAATTTAGAAATACAAGGGGTGCCTGGGTGGCTCAGTGGGTTAAAGCCCCTGCTTTCGGCTCAGGTCATGATCCCAGGGTCCTGGGATTGAACCCCGCATTGGGCTCTCTGTTCAGCGGGGAGCCTGCTTCCCTCTTCCTCTCTGCCTGCCTCTCTCCCTACTACTTGTGATCTCTGTCAAATAAATAAATAAAATCTTTAAAAAAATAAAAAATAAAAAAATATAGGGATAAGAACATTATCTTCAATATAGGATAGTGAAGTGTTAAGAGGACGAAAGCAAGGCCCTTGGCTCCCTGTGAGACATAGGAAGATCTAGTGTGCATTTGTCACTGTTAAATTTCAAGGGCACTCTGTCAAGGGAAATGCATATATCCCCTAATGTCTCACTCTTATATGTATGGATATGGATCTATTATATTACATACGTATTTGTTACATTTCAAATATATATATGATATTTATGTACATATTTCATTTATATCTGTCTTAATTTGTGTTTCAGCAGAATCACAAGGAAAGGAGTAAAGGATATGAAAGCATGTTGCTATTTGCAATCCCAGGAAACCAGTAGGAGAGTGGAGAAGCAAGGCAAGGAAAGGCCAAGTAAGGAAGGGGGGAAAATTGTCAATTTAGGGTAATTACCAAGACAATTGTCACCGATGACGACCAGAGGACAATTCTGCAAAAGAAGTCTGGAAAACAATGCAGATCTTGCCTTGGAATTATCTTACCCAAGAGTCCAGGAAGCTGGGACATTTATTCACCAACTTTCCGTCTGTCTTTGGTTAGGGACTACTCCCAGAAACATTCACCCTGCAGTCATTCCTGCTGGCAGAAAATGCTCCCAGGGCCGGAACAAAAAGTCCCAGGTAGGAAAATTCAGGATTCACAGAGAGCAGCCTTTGGCGTGTCAAGGTGAGGGGTGAAAGGACATTAAAAGGGGGCACTAACAGTCTCTGCTCAAATATGCACCGAGGATTTCTGGAGATCCATACATACGGAACTGGTGTTAGTGATGGAAAAAAGAAAGGGGGAACTAGAAGGTTGGAGGGAATAGGTATGTTCACTATGAACCCTGCTAGACTTTCTGAATTTTTTCATGTGTCAATATCACCCATTCTCAAGGTAAACAAGATGACATTTAAAAATTAAATTGATCCCTGCAGAGATACCCAGGAGGCCAATAAGCATGTGTCTGGAGCACCTGAGTACTACTGATATTTGGGGCTGGGTAATCCTGGCCTGTGCATCCTAGGATGTGTAGCTGCACCCCTGCACACCACTCATTAGATGCCAGTAGCAAGCCCTCCCTGAGTTGGGATCATCAAAAATGGCCCAGATATGGCCGAATGTCCCCAGGAGTGAATCACTGCCTTAACCTCACTGAGACCCACTGCTCCAGAGAATCTGGTGAGGTTCGGTTCTCTTGTAGCTCTCTGAGGAACACAAGTGGGGTCTAAGGTGGCACAGCAATATCTGAGACATCAGATACCCAATCTACCCCATAAAAGGAGTGGGTGGAGCTCCTGAGGGTTCTCCTTCCTGCTCTTCCCTATGGTCCTCCCTTCCTCACACTCCCCATCCTTCAGGCTCTACACACATTTTCTATGGAACCACACAGGACCGTGGGGGTCAGGTAGTCTTGCTGCCATGGACACCACAGAAGTGTTTCTAGAAACTGAGCTGAATCAAATGTAGCTCCTGTTGGAAGCAGAGGAGTTCCCAGTTTCAGAGAGAGTTTCAGGGAGAGCTGACCGGTCCTCACTTCCCACCCTTTGCAAGGGTCTCATTCACTTCATTTGTTTGTCTATCATCTGTCAGCCCCCGCTGGAAGCAGGCTTTGCAGAAACGGATGTGGTTCTCGCCCTGTCCTCGCCATTCCTCCAGCACCACGAACAGCGTTCAGCACAAAAGAGGCAGCCTACAAATACCTACTGCTTGGATAGTTGAATCGCTGCAGGACCGACTCTTCCAGAGTGTTGGAGAAGGAAGAAAGAAAACACGAATGATGTTAAGGGGAAACGATCAGACGAGCAGGAACGAGGCGGGGAGATGCCGTGGGAGGCATCAGGCGTAGCTTCTACTGCTCGAAACTGGCATGAGATGGAAGCTCCTCCCCCAAAAGGAGCTGGGATGCCTTCCCACCGACTCCTCCCCACCTTCTGTAGTCGCCTCCCAGAAGCTGGAGCGGGACTGCAATTTTCAGAGTGTAACATTGTCAGAGGGCGGTGACATCTCTGAAATGAACTGATTTTAGATGAGTTTGGATGGCTTTGTGTCCCATTTACTAGGTCCATGTGCCATTTGCCACTTTTGCAAATAGGCAATGGGGAGAAAAATGAGTCTTTGTTTCATCCAGTGAAGGCCAGCTTTTCCTGAGACTGTGTAGCATAGTTGTCATTGTTTGAGTGATTGTGGAGTCATGCTGGTTCTCTCTCTGCCGAGAGTCAAGTACCTGTCCCTGCTCCATAGATGCTGGGCTTGTCTTCCTAACTTCTCTTGGCCAATGGACTACCAGTCACAACCAGACTCATAGCCTTACATGAACTGGCCCATATGGCTTAGTTCTTAACTCTGGTGTCCCCCTGAGGGAAGAACATCACTGCATGGCCACTGCCCTTTCCTTGGGCCCCAGAGGGAACCTGCATGGAGCTGATCTGAATCTGACTCTCAGCCTGGTGCCTATTCCACAGAACCCATAGTCTGAAGCCAGATCACCCACAGAGACCAGCTCCGCTCTCCCAAACCACAGTCAACTCACATGCCTGCAAACAGGGGAAGAAATGCTGTTTGTAAGCACTGAGTTTGGGGTGGTTTGTTAAGCAGCATGGTTGTGGTAACAGATGACTGATTCAATAGTAATTAGCAATGCCTGCTCTAAAGTCAGGCATGAGCCTTCATAATGGCTCTTTCTCTACTGGCTATATAGCACTGGGCAAGTTAAACTTTTAGTCTCAGAGTCCTCATTTATAAAATAGAAGTAATAATAGCATTACTCTCAGCATTGTTATGAGGATTAAATGAGATAATCAATACAGAGTGGTTAGCATCACACCTGGCCCAGAGTAAACAGTCTATAAATCAGAGGTCACAAATAGAAAGTGTGTTTTCAAATAATCCAATGAATTGTCTCTATTGGGATCAATTCTCAACTGCCAACTGGGAAATTTCATGGAAAAAAGTTATCCAAACTAACAGCTTCTCTTGAAAAGTCAGGTCTGGCAACACTGGGCCAGCATTTCTATATGGCAACCATGGATAGAACTAGGGGGCAGTACTTGACTGTGTGAATAGCAGAAACTGTGACCACCAGGGTTTAAACAATTGAAGGATTAGTTTTTCTCGGACAGCATGACATCCAGAAGTCAGAAGTCCAGGGCTGGTACCAAGACTGAGTGATGCCCTCAGGAACCTGGGCTCTTCTGCCTTGACGCCCTACCATCTTAGCATGGGGCTTGGTCCTCATCATCTCAAGATGGCTGCTATACATCCAACCACAGCATATATGCCTCGGACCAAAAAAAAAAAAAAAGGGTGGAGGGGGTAAAGGGGCAAAGGACAATATCTCTCCTAGCAAGGCTTTGTCCTTTTATCTTGGGAAGGAAGACTTCCCAGGGAATTCCACTTACATCTCAAAGATCAGAAATGTGTCCTATTAGCCACCCCTTGCTGCATAGATGGCTGGGGAATTGAGCATTCCGCGATTGCCTGTGTAGTTAAGAAAGAAGGGAGTTGGGGACGCCTGGGTGGCTCAGCTGGTTAAGCGGCTGCCTTCGGCTCGGGTCATGATCCCAGCGTCCTGGGATTGAGTCCCACATCGGGCTCCTTGCTCGGCAGGGAGCCTGCTTCTCCCTCTGCCTCTGCCTGCCTCTCTGTCTGCCTGTGCTGGATCTCTCTCTCTCTCTCTAACTAATAAATAAATAAAATCTTTAAAAAATAATTAAAAAAAAGAAAGAAAGAAGGGAGTTGGAAAGTTGTTGAATAATTCTAGTTGTGCTGTCTCGGTTTAGCCCAGGCCCTTCCTAGGCAGGATATCACTTACCTTCCTTCCACACTTCATGCACCTGTTTTGTTTGCAATCCCCGCCCTAGATGGTGGCTGTATGATTCTCAGCCACCTGAGGGCGTCATTGGGAGTGTGCTCTGGAGTTCTCATCTCTGGCCTAGGCCTTTCTAAGGTCTCTGGGGAAGCTAGCTTCCAGGCCCCTACCCCTTCCCAGCTACTTTGCCCCCTTCTTTATCTTTATAAAGCCTTACCTAAGGGGCAGAAGCAATATACAAAATGCTCAGCAAACAGTGGAAAGTTTCTCTTAAAAGTAGTTCTGACTCTACTAACCATGTTCTTGCCACATCCTTGGCCAAAACAGAAAATATCCTTTTTCCCCTACTCCTTTTTGTCCTCTTTTTCCTTTTGATGGACTGTGATAGTTTCATACCATTTTTCAAGGTAGGCTATTGAAGTTCCGGAAGGTGACCTCTATTTGCTACAATAAAATTAGTGATTTATGGAAAGACAGAATTCCACAATCCCCTAAACTCCTCTCTTATCCCTAACTACTATGTCAACTATGCACCCAGCATCCAGTATGGTTCAAAGGTCTGAATTGTATAGAAAAATAAATCATTTTTAAAATCCCAATAGTAATGTATGGTGGGAGCATTCTTAACTTGAATTCAGTAAGGAGGAAGAGTGCAGACGCAGCCAGCTTTGGCTATAGTATATTATTCAAGGTGATATGGGGCCGAGAAGATTGGATATTTAATGTCAATAAGACTGTAAGAGGGGGTGAAAAATTCCAAGTTCCATAGGAAAATAAGAAGGAAAAATTTAGGTCCCACAAGCCCTAGCCTATTTTTTCTTTATTTCCCCTCTCCCTCCCCACTTCCCTGTTTTCTTACCTTCCTTCTCCTCTCTCTGCCTACCTTCCTGCATGCTGCTGTACCATGTGTCCACTGTTGAAGGCCCAGCATATGTTTCACTTGGGCCCTTACTGAGGCTCAGGGTTGACATTCTAATATATGCAGAACCCTGGTCCCAAACTTGCTTGTTTCAATGCACTTGATGTCCCGCTTTACATTACACTCTTCAAACCCAAATGTCTGGGGTGTGCAGAGCTGCCCAGAGTCTGGGCTGAGTTTGTTTCATTTGGATACATTTGCACGTTCAAGCTGGTGTCCACTCCAGGAGGCTCAAGCATTGTGGAAAGAGAAGGTCCGTCCCTTCTGTCCCATGGTTCGTGGGCTAGCTTAGCAGGTCGAGTGGATTCGTGAGAGCAACTCACTTTAGTTCAAACAATTTATCTTGGGCCTTGAGATTCAGTCACCTCACCAGGCTGGGGATGCAAAGCTCCACAACTTACGATCCTGTCTTCAAGAAGTCCACTGTCTAGATGAGGTGGCTGACCTCTGAATCAGTTAGGCACCCCCTCTAGAAAAATCTACATCCCCTCATGCAGGATTTTGCTTTTCACACCAACGCTCACGCAGATCCCGAGGTTTTTATGAAAATATCAGTTTGGATCCAGTAGATCTACAAGAGGCCTAAGATTCTGCCCTTCTAACAAGGCGACAGGGGATGCCCCCACTGCTGGTCTGCGGCCACACTTTGAGTGGCTCCGTCCCCGGGTTGGGTATCAGCTTTGAAGAAGCCTAGAGAGCACTGGGTAAGCCCCAGGGAGCAATTAGAGGCTGCTTCTTCCGCACTTTCAGAGGTGTGTGGCTTCCACAGGGAACGTCACAGACAGGCTTTCTCCATCCCACTACAGACATCTGCCGCCCTGTCCCCACACACCAAAGGAGCATCGTTCAGCTGCGGGCAGCGTGGTGGGGGAGTTCAGGAGGCAAGTCTTTGAAAAAGGAAGGAGCAAACCATTGTTGAGAGTTGAGGGGGAGGAAGGGCACTCTGGTTCTTCTAGGACAGGAATGGCTTTGTTTCTCTTGTTCCTTTTTTTTCCCCCTCAGAGTTATCTTTGTTTGTTTGTTTGTTTGTTTGTTATTGCGTTATGTTAGTGTTATCCGTTTTTCTTGTTTCCTTGGGGGAAAAGGTGGTTTTGGGTGCTCAGCAGATTCCCTAGCATTCCATGAAGGCCCTTTTCTCCTGTTGCCTTTTCCCCACATAGATGTTCCTGCACCTGTCAGACGTCTTAGGGCACCGCACACACAGTAGGCGCTCAAGCAGTGCTTTAGCCATCTTGAGCAGAAAATACATGGAGCTTGGATTCTGCTTTTTGCTTTTTAGAGCCTGAAACCAGACTCTGGGACCTCTTTTGTACTCCTAAGTTCCCACTTAAAAAGCTTGTCTGTCTCTTTTTTTTATATCCGGTGGTCATCTCATTGTCTGGACTGAACCATTGGAGTAACTGGGCTCTGTCCATGTGTTCTATCGTCCAACAGCTCTCTGGGACATGTTTTCACGGCAACTGTGGAGGGTGCAAGATTGCAAGAAGAGACATGCAAGTGCTTTTTTTCAAGCCTATGCCAGCATGATGTCTGCTAAAATTCCATCTGCCAAAGAAAGTCACATGGCTGGGCTAGGGTAGGAGCAGGAGGGCACTGCAAGGTGACATGGCCAAAAAAATAGGGCTTTAATGCAATCCATGAGCCCAGCTTGTACATGTAACAAGAACGTCACAGTTCATGGTTAAGCTGATCCAAGCAACATCTTTGCATACAGCAAACATCTAGCCTTCTCTGCTCTCCCAAAAACAGAACAGCTGCAGAAAGTCCAAGGAAAACAAAGCCATCTGAGAGGAGGGAGAGCAACAGAGTATTTACTGACAATGCTCAATTTGTAATCCACATTTAATTCAAACTCAAAAGGACGTATTTACAATCTGTCAGGTTTTAATATCCCCACCCTTAAGTGGCATCTCCGAGGCAGTAGAAACACCAAGCTTTCTGCCTCTTTTAAGCAAGGGCCTGCGCTTGCAAGGTAAACAAAGGGTAATGAAACAGCAAATGGCAGAGTGTCAAGTTGTTGGAAGGTGTCTAGCGGGATGCCAAGGAGACGCAATTTCATTCTGGTCTCATTTAACATCTTCATTAATGATCTGGAAGAGGGAGTAAACAGCACATTAATTATAATCACAAGTGATGCTAAATCGGGATTTGGTGCCACCAGAGAAAGGGACTCTGAAAGGACCAGGCAGGAGGTGGACCCAGCTTGGAAAAGGTGAACAGTACCCAGGGAAAAAAATCACAGCACATGGCAGGGGAGAGAACAAGGCATTCAGAAGCAGTGAGGCCAAAAGGCAAGGAAGCCTCCTGAAATCCTTTCTGGAACAACCTAAGATATTCACCAACAAACCAAAGGGGAAGAAGTTCACCGCAAGGAGGTGCCATCAGAAAATAAGATCCAAGCAAGCAGGAGGGAGAGAGGCAAGAAGGATAGCTTTGATTTGGATTATACACCAGGGAGCTGGGGTCTTGACACTTTTCCCCCATAGCTTCCTTCTCCCTCCAGGACATTAGCTCCTGAGGACAGGGATTTGTGTTGACTTGTTTTCTGCTATATCCCCAGCACCTGGAATAATGCCTGGACATAAAACTCACTCAATAAAAACTTGTGAAATGCATATCTGAATGAATGGATGAGGAATGCAGTGTGACTTCTGAAGGAGAGAGGCTTTCTCTCCAAGAGGTACAAGCCAGTCAGAGATTAATTAGAAACTAAAACAAAGTAAAAATTGGAGAAGGGGAGGAAATGGACAAAGTGAAAATCAGGAAACCTCCTCAGGGAGCAGAGACACTGCTGGTGTTGATACACAAATAATAGTAGGGGTGTCTGGGTAGCTCAGTCAATTAAGCATCAGACCCCTGATTTCAGCTCATGTCATGATCTCAGGGTCATGGGATCGAGCCCCACATCAGGCTCTCTGCTCAGCGGGGAGCCTATTTCTCCCTTTCCCTCTGTCTGTTACTCCCCCTGCTTGTGTTCACTCACTCTTTCACTCTCTCTCTCTGACAAATAAATAAATAAACTATTTAAAAAATATATACATTTGGGGTACCTGGGTGGCTCAGTGGGTTAAAGCCTCTGCTTTCGGCTCAGGTCATGATCCCAGAGTTCTGGGATTGAGCCCCGCATTGGGCTCTCCGCTCAGCGGGGAGCCTGCTTCCTCCTCTCTCTCTGCCTGCCTCTCTGCCTACTTGTGATCTCTGTCTGTCAAATAAATAAATAAAATCTTTAAAAAATACAATCAATATTGTATTTTTTCCATGTGGGGCTCCAGGCTTAGTGTGGACTCTGCTTGAAATTCTCTCTCTCCTTCCTCTGCCTCTTCCCCTGCTCTCTCTCTCTCTCTCTCTCTCTCAATAAATAAATAAAATTATTTTAAAAACCCAACAGTAGAAAAATAGTAATAATAATGGTTATGGGTGTCTGTCCCTATTCTAATTGTTTCATGTGTATTTTCTCATTTAATCATCACAATAAAACTATGAGGTGTGTCCTATCATTGCCCTTATTTTATATATGAGGTACAGAAAGATCAAGCAGCTTTTTCAAGGTCATATCTAAGTTGTCCTAGTGGTGGGATTGAAATCTTAACCCTAGTTCATGTTTTTCGGGACCATTTTACATGGCCCGCCACGTTGGTTTAAGGGGAAGGGGGGCATTGTAAGGCACAGAGAGTCAGAGAGGGCTGAGGGGAGGAAAGGGGAGGAAGAAGGCAGAGAAGAAGGGAGAAAACAAAAAGGGGAAGTAAACAAACACAGAATAGAGCAGTTGACTTTTCTCCACCTCCCACTCAGGGAACCACACGTCAGCCCGCGTGAGCAGAGAGGCTGAACACAACACAGCTCCTCTCCCTGGAGGCGGCTCATGGTCTCTGCCCTAAATATCATTCTAGGATTTAAAGATAGATGCTTTTTCGGTACAAGATGCCCCTTTATTCTAAGCTGAGTACTTTATCTGGTGCTCAATTGAAGAAACCATCTGTAGTCTTTCTTTATTTTCTTCTTTATTCTTCTATTTCTCATGTGTCTTTTATGTAAGTAAGAAGTCTGGAATATTGTATTTTGCATATGGACTTTTATTATTTTTCTGTACATTATTCATTATTTTCTGTACATTATTGCATGCCTCTGTCATTTGTATAAATTGAGAGTTGAGGACATAAAACCACATATACTGTACCTTGTAGGTGATTTAAGGGACTTTCAAGAGTAATTTTTTACAGGAATTGTTCTTTGTCCTTCACTTTGACTTTAAAATGAAACCCCATCATTCTGGGCTTCTCCTCCTTTGAAACTACTCTATGCTGCTTAACATATTTGCTTGTGGTTCTAATTTTAAAATAATTGTCTTTGTCTTGTCTAATATTTATTACATGAGTACTTGAAGGTCAGGAATGTGACTTCTGAAATCACCAGCAACTAGAAGCAACATGGCCTGTGGTGGGACACACTGAAGCTACAGCAGAAACAAGCCGTGATTGATGAGACAATCCTGGGAACATAAAGAAACGGGGTTCAGGGGCGCCTGGGTAGCTCAGTCAATTAAGTGTCGGCTTTGGATTTCAGCTCAGGTCATGATCTCGGGGTCGTGAGATCGAGCCCAGCTTCAGGCTCTGTGCTGAGTGTGGAGGTTGCTTGGGATTCTCTCTCTCTTCTTCTGCCCCTCCCCTTCAGACTCTCTCTCTCTCCCCCCCTCACCTTGTACTCTCTCTCTCTAAAAACAAAAACAAACAAAACAAAAACCAGGTTCAGCCCCCAAGGTATTGAAAAGCATCCTGGTTTCCGAAGTTTGTCCTCTGCTTATAGAAGTCTCTTCCTGAAATTACTTTTTTTTTGGCCTGTTCAAATTGAGTTTCTGTCTCTTACAACCAAAAGATTCCTTAACAATGCAATGACCTTAAGTTCTGTCCAATTTGAAACACTCAATGCTTTGATGCTAGCATTCTAATGCTAACAATGACGGCGGGGGAAGGGGTCAGTTTAGAAGGGTTCTGGGGGACATTGTTCCAGGTCATTGTCATCCTGTGCTCATCTGGAAATTACTGAGAATCAACTCTAAGTTTGATGCCTATGTTGTGAAAATGGGCCATCAGAGAGGAATTCCTAAGGCTGATTTAAGGTGGTATTAAAAAGTTGCTCCCCACAAACAAAGACAACAATAGAAAAGCATTTTCTAAAGTGTGTTCCTGTTAGAATAAGGTGATCATATAATTTACCCTCCAAACAGGTACACTTTGGGGAAAGAAAAGGGATGCCTTTAGCAATTATGCAAGGACAATGGTCATGAAACAGGGTAATTACACCCTACATACAATATCTCTCCACAAAGAGAATTCCTTGGCCCAAAAATTTGCTTACTATAATTCCCTCCCTGAGGGTCGCAGTACCCATTTTATTCAAAGCTCTGAGTCCTATAGTAAGGAAACCCACTAAATTTTACCTAAACCCAGAATTTCCCAGCCTACTGGATTATGAAATCTTTTCTTTTTTTTTTTTCCCATCATCCCCTCTCTGCCTTTTTTTTTTTTTAAAGATTTTATTTTTTATTTATTTGTTAGAGAGAGAGAGAGAAAGCGAGCACAGGCAGACAGAGAGGCAGGCAGAGGCAGAGGGAGAAGCAGCCTCCCTGCCGAGCAAGGAGATGGATGTGGGACTCGATCCCAGGACGCCGGGATCATGACCTGAGCCGAAGGCAGCCGCTTAACCAACTGAGCCACCCAGGCGTCCCCCCTCTCTGCCTTTATGAAATCTTTATGCTCAGCCACACTTAACTACCACCCCAAAGATTCAGGGTCCATAGCATATAGTTCAGAAAAGGTTGATCTTGAACGTGTCTTATTTGGATACAGTGTAACCTGCTCCCTAAATGAATGACCCAAATCTAAGACTTCCAAAACAAAAATATCTTCCCACCAAGCTCCCATTTGCCTGAAATCTCTACCATTATTTTCCTCCTTTAAGGACGTTTTAAAGGATATACATGTTGTAATGGGGTTAGAAATTATGTCATCTGGAAGGAATAACTCATTAGCTAGCTAAACATTAGCGATAATTAGTTTATCTGAATAGCCACTTACCACCCATAGATTGGAGCGGGAAACGGATCCCGCAGGAATCATCTTCATGGGAGGAATGGGGGAAAGGGTCTGGAGCATGGGACACTGGCCTGGTCTGTGCATTCCTTCAGTGAAGGCTTAGATCAATGTGGTTCCTAACCTTTACTCCACCAAAGATCACGTCTCTTTACTTCTTCTTCCATATCTCTAGTTTTAAAAGATGCTGTCCCCCAAATAAACTGAATGTTGTCATGTTTTCTTCACCTGTTTTTTACCTTCCTTCTTCTGAGAATGCCTCTTCCCAATGTCAACCTTGAAGTTCTAGAAAGGGTTTTCATGATCTTCTAAAGTCTCGCCTTCCAGACCTCCAGACTAGCCCCCGACCAGCTTATGAGTGAACCCCCAGACCAAACTGAGCCAATCAGAGAACTTCTTGGATTTATTATTATTACTATTACTTATGGAAATATAAATGATATAAAATTCCTATTAGTTTCAGATATACATCATAGTGATGTGATATTTTCATACATTATACCATCATCCCTGCGGTAAGTCTAGTTACCACCTCCCACCATACAAAGCTATTACAAGAGTATTGACTGTATTCCCTATGTTGCACATGACATCCCTATGACTTATTTATTTTATAACTGCAAGTTTGCACTTCTTAATCCACTTCACCTATTTTGCCCACCCCCAGCCAAGCCCCACTCGGCAGCCTGTTTCTTGTATGTATCTGTGAGTCTGTTTCAGTTTTGTTTTGTTTGTTCATTTGTTTTGTTTTATAGATTCCACGTAACAGTGAAATCATAGGTTTGTCTTTCTCCATGGGATGTTTGACATTTGGATCAGAATGAGCAAGTCTCGGTCCCCCTGGGATCACCAAGGCTGCTGGCAGTGGGCCTCTGAGCTGCCCACAGCCCTGTTTCCAGCCACATGGAGGAAGCTGGTCTTGGAGCAGTTTTCTCAACTACTATTATCATTTGGGGTCAGATCATTTTTTGTTTTGTTTTGGGGGGGCGTTCTGAGCATGATAGCAAGTTTAGTAGCATATTGACCTCTATCCACTGGATGCGACTCTCTCCCATATATCGCCAAATGCCCCCTAGAATGTAAAAATCACCCCCCATCCCTGGCAGAGAAACACCGGTCTAGAGAATGAAGCCTACACGCCGCAAAGAGCTCAGGTGTAGAGCTCGTGAATGTAAGAATGTCCTGGTGACATTTAAGGCCCCCATTTCAGCTGTCCCCGAGGCTTAGCCTACTCTCGTTCTTCCTGTGGATTGATTTCATGAGCCAATAATTCCATTTTTTCCCCTAAGCCAGCTCAAGTTGAATTTCCCTAGTTGCACACAGGAGTATTGTGTTCATCTATAATTTCCATTTGGATTTTTGACAAACTGAAAATAGCTCACTTCCCTGGTCTCCTCTTCCTTCTTTCCCCTCACCCCATCAAGCAAGTCCACAGTTACATGTAAAGACCAGTATGAATCCTACACCAGACAGAGGGGTTCGAGGCATGAATGAGGATAGAGGTAGGAAAAATGAGCCCTGTGCCAAAACTAATGTCTATACAACCAAAACAGTTCCTCTCCTTTCTCCTGCAAGCAGCAGAGGTGGGTTTGCCTAAAGATTCTTTTTTTTTTTTTTTCCTGTAAAGGGGAGATGGGGGTTGTGGAAAAGAGCGAAGTATGTGCTTCTTCAGTGGTGGCAGTAAGCCAAGCAAAAACTAGGAAGCACAGAAAGCTGGTTGCTCGAAGTGAAAGGAGGCCAACAGGGCACACTTTCACAAACATAGTCCCTCCTATGGCACACTTTCACCTCCATAGTCCCTCGGAAACCGATCCTCCAGGAACTAAGGAGTTAATGTGGTCCAGCAGGTGGCCCCAGGACCCTGCTTCTGAGCCAGGCTATTTGTACTTTGATTGGTGCTGGTGTCTTACTGGTTGTTACGTATTTTGAATATCCCAACCAAAAAGGAGAAACGGAACTCTGGAGAAAAGAAAAGGGATGGGAAGGTGGCGAAGACTTCTCTTATTTTCCAATTTGGCTTTGGAATGATCCTCCATTGTCACCTATTCTTGGTGGGCGCATTTTTTCTGCAAGCATTTTGCACTTGAACTTGGACATGAAGGAGACTGGGCTCCTGCTGAAGGCATTCACTTCTGTGGTGGGCATGGTGGTGGAGGACGCAGGTGATGGAGAAGATGCTTTGCCTGGAAGGCTGCTGGGGACTCAGCTGATGGATGGATACCTTCATTTCCCCTGGGGGTCCCTCTGGGCTTCTGCAGTTTTCCCAGGAGTTGGGATCAGTCGGCAGTGTGTATCTGCGTTCTCTTTTGATGCTTCCTAATGGGCTCACCTTTGCAAGTCCACCTTGTAAGAATCCAGCTTGCGTCCTACTATGGAGGAAGTACACTCATCATCCTGGCTATGTCTGGGCTTTGCAGCAACCCACTGAGCTACTAGGGCCATCTGCGTACCATGGGACCAATGCTATCAAATGGAGCTAAAATTAGGCTGGAGGGGAATTCATTGTAGCAATTTCCTTGGATTACTTTTACCCTTTCTAATTTAGGCATGGTGAAGCAGAGAGACTCCAGCATCCCTTCTTAATTCAATTTATGCTCAGGTCAAGGAGAAACAAACCGACCATTTTAAAACTACTTTTCTTCGGAAGGCAAAGAGAGGGCTATGGATAACGGTGAGCAGAGTTCATTCTGGTCAAAATATAGGAAAGAGCCAAAAAAAAAGAACTTTCAATAAATGCTGTCTCTTCTTCCTGAATCTATTTGTCCACAGTAGCACCCCAACCCTCTGCCATTCTGACCCCATTAAAGCAGGATCCTATGCTCCTGCAACAGTCAACTATTAACTGATAAGGCTTAACAACTCCCAGTAGGTATTTGCATTTTAATAGAGAATTATTGAAGACCAAAAAGCTTTTAGGATCTAAAAGAACAAAGCACAGAATTAGAGGCTGTGAGGTGGGTATCTGGGGGAGCAGAAAATTTTCTAGTTTATTCTCAACTTTGATCATGTTTATTTTGTCCTCTTCACAAGGGTCCCTTATTGTCCAACCTTCCCACACCCCTCCCGCCCCACCCCTACACACAAGTCAGCTGGCAGGGGCTAGTTTGGGTACTGGCGACTAAATTGAAGAAAGTGAGGAGAGATGAGAGAAAGGAAAGAACATAGAATATGAGGAGAGGTCATGGTTTTATATGGGAGACTGGCCAATAAGAAGCTTACGGTACAAGAAAGGCCAAAGGACTTTTAGAATTTAGAATTTAGAATACAGATTTTCAGCAGGGGGTATGTATGGGGCTGTGTGCAAGTGGTCTATTGAGTTAAGCTTGCCCCCCCCCCAAAAGGATATAAATGGTTGAGAATTCTATGGATGCAATAAATTGAAACCAGAGGTGGCCAGGTGGAATTTAAAGCCACAAGAGAAAAGTGCAAAAGATTTTAGGAGGGATGCTGATTCTGGACAGAAGTGAGATAAGAACTTTGGTTATTATCTGCGGTTTTCAGGAAAAACGGGAGCCCAACTCTCATCATGCCCACTCCATATACAAGACTGCAAAGGCCCAGACTAAAAAACCAATGGGCATGAAGTGATGTAGCAGGAACATCACTGAATGGTGACGCTAGGATCGGCCTCAATAACAGCACACAGGACGTGCCAAGGTGCTGCCTGATGGGGAATACCTCTTTCAGACAAGGCCCTGAGGGAAGAGACTCTTTCCCACCAAAGGGGGTTAAAACAGGAAACCCAACCAGACCAATGGGAGAGCAGGAAGTACGTGGTTAACACCCCCAGAGAGGCAGCCCCAACAGAAACCTTAAAGCGAATACTGACAGGACTTCAGGGACACCTCTGCCCCCCTGTAGAAAACACAGCTGGTCTAGGTCTGCTTGGCAGGGGTAATGGCCAACAGGGGAAGAACTTAGCATAGGGAGACAGAATCACAGACCCAAGAAATTAGACCAAAAATTTACATTCTAAGATAGGAAAGAAGCCATACCTTCCTAAAGATCATACGCTAAGGGGATTTCCAACATTGCAAAGCCAAGGACTATCTGCAAATAACAATAAAGTCAGGGGGGTGGCTGCACTAAGATCCATTTCTCTACCTTTCCTCTCCTCTGCCCTGGATCACACAAGATGTATGCGTTAAGAGGGTGAGAGATGGGCTGACCCTGACCGGCTGCATTCCCCAGGCTACCCTGTGAGGTAGATCCCATTGGGTACAGTAGTGGGAGACTGGAACCTAAGGAAGGGAGAAGCAGGGACTTCCCTCTGCCCCTGGACAGCGCCTCCCACTGCAGCAGTATGGGCTGGGTCAGAACTTTCTGCACTGCAGGACAGGCTCATGAGGTTTCTGGCATTGACAAGGTGAACCCTGCCCCTGGGCTCCTTCTCCCTATGTCCCTTCCAAAGGGGTGGCAGTAGCTTTCTGCTCTTGCAAATCTCTGGGCCACCTCCCTCTCCCCTTCATCTTCTCAACACTTCCATCACCCAACTAGCCAATCCCTGTTAAATACTCAGAAGGTTCCCACCGTCCTGCTTGGAGACTGACTGTTGAAGCCCTGAGATAGGAAATATTACCACGTGGAACAAGATGAGGATGAGAGGTGGACAGACCCATGAAGAAGTCGGGTGCAGATGG
Organism: Taxidea taxus jeffersonii; assembly: GCA_003697995.1. Taxonomy (NCBI): domain Eukaryota; kingdom Metazoa; phylum Chordata; class Mammalia; order Carnivora; family Mustelidae; genus Taxidea; species Taxidea taxus. The sequence goes on from RCUC01158914.1 coordinate 25,812, forward strand.
AGGACCTCCCTCCTCTGGTTGAGGATCCCCATCCTATCATGGAGAGAGGATACTAGAAAGTGATACCAGAAGTGAATACACATGAGTGTATTCAAATGTTTAGTCAAATGTCCAAGCAGCTTTCATTTCAGTACGTGGGTTCGGTTAATGACCAATCTTCTTATAATTTTAATGAACGCAAGCTCAATGAGGTCAGAGGAGGTTTTTGGGTGTATAACTTTTCATTGGGAAATAATTTCAAACACAGAAAAGTGGCAAACATAAAGATACTAGGAAGGACATCCTTGGACCCTTTCCCCAGATTGGCTTGACCTTGGCATTTGACCAATATGCTTTATACCTCACTCTTTCTCTCTTGTACAGAAAACATATGAGATTTTTTAAAAAGATTTTATTTATGTATTTATTTGTTTGAGAGAGAAAGAGAGAGAGAGAGAGAGCCCGGGAGCGAGGAGAGGGGCAGAGGGAGAGAGAGAATCTCAAGCAGATCCACACTGAGCGCAGAGCCCCATACAGGGCTCCATCTCAAGATCCTGAGATCATGACTGAGCCCAAATCAAGAGTCCCACACCCAAGCAATTGGGCCACCCAGGTGCCCTCAATGATAATTTTAATTATATAACTGTATTATTACTTCTAATTACTTCAGTGTCTATTTTCCAAGAATTGGGATATTCTCCTAAACAACCATATTACAGTTATCAACTTCAGTACATTTAACGCTGATAAAACATATTAGGCTACTTACTATATTCCAGTTCACAACTGACCCAATAATGTCAATTGACCCAAAATGTCAGTTGACCCAATTGTGTCTTTTATACTGTTTCCTTTTTCCAGTTTAGCCTTTCTTTGTATCTTATGACATTGGCACTTTTGAAGACTAGAGCTCTTCTCTCTCTTTCTCTGTCTTTCAATAGAAGTTTCCTCATGTGAGGTTCATCTGCTATGACCCCATGGTTAGATTCAAGGTATGCACTCCCGGCCAGAATTTACCATAGGTGATATGTGTCCTTCGCGGTCAAGGACATCTGGAAATACACAACCTCCACCTGCCCCTTATAGGTGATGTCAACTTTAATCATCTGGTCAAGGTGTTGTCTGATTTCTGCACTACACAGTTACTGTCCTTTTCCTTAAAACTAATGCCCAGTCTCCAGAGAGACACTTAAGCCCATGCAAATCTCCTGTAGTTTATGAAAATTACCTCCCTGGTTTAGAACCATTGATGATCCTAGCCTCGGCTTACCTTTATTGTGATGCTGGTAAGGGGTAATCCAACTTTATCACCCCATGTAAATTTACCAGTGGGGGCTTAGCATTTTACTGTAAGTAAGAGCCTTCCCTGCTCCCTTGTTTATCTACCCATTATTAAAGTAGATCCATCTATTTCTAATTTTTAAATGATTTATAATACACTGTTGTCTTTAATTATTTGGTACTTAAATGTCCCAGATTTTGCTGCTGAGAACCCTTTTGAGTAGACTCTGTGTCCTTGTGGCATGCCCTCATCCTTTTGGGGGGCCCCGCCTTACTCTCTGAACATTAAAAGATGATCAAGTTTCATCTCAGAGTTACCCAGGTCAGGGATTTTGTTTCTTTTTTTCATTGCTCTATCTTCAGTACCTAGAATCATGCCTGAACAGAACAGGTGCTCAATAAATATATGTTGATTATACGAAAAAAGTTCATTAAAACCTCTTCAGGTACTGAGGTAGATATTTATGTTTAGCAAAGCCTAAATGTTAAGTTAAGATTTTGGTGGCTGAAAGCTTGTGAACCCTGTAAACTACTAATTCTATTTCTAAGAATCAATCCTAAAGGGAATATTTGAGATTAACATATAATCTGTGATTACACCAAGACATAAATGTGACAATGTTTGCACAAGGACAATTTAGACTCAATGGCCACAAGTGGAGGAATGGGTAAGTAAAACTATGTGACATTAACACAATATAACATAAAGCAGTCATTAGAAGTTAGATTTCTGGAAATTTGTTAATAGTAGAAAATGCTTTTGCTCTGATATTAGGGGGAAATGAGAATACAAAATGGAACACATTATCATATATGAAATATACTAAAATATACCTACAAGAAAAACGAAAAGGAAATATAGAAAAAAAATTTTTAGTAGGAGTTGCCTGTGTGGTAGGATTACACACTTTTTCTTCCCTTTTTACCTAAATTTTGCACTTCCAGTTTTTCTATAATACGCTTGAATTTATTTTTTAACTAGTAAAGTTAATTCATTAAAAAGGAAAAAAAAAAACCATGAACATGCATAGTGGAAAAACTAGGTGAGTAGTATCCGCCATGTTTTCTAACATGTTACAGAATCAGTTCTGTATTCTGGAAAGCACTTCTTGACAACAGAACAGACTAGCCTAGAACAGCTTCAAGACCTTATTCAAGCAAGACTGTCTACCTCCACACTGTGCCAGCCTCTCTCTATCTGCCAATACCTTATCCATCCTTCAATATGTCTTAGTTTGATTTCCTACAAAAGCAGAGACAGAGGCTCGGGTATAGGTGGCTTTGTTGAAAGAGAAAGGAAGAAAAATTCGTGTTAATGAGCAGGTTACTACTGAGAGTCACCTGGGGTTCAATCCCTATGGGGATCATCTGAGGGACTCTATATAATGTGCCACAGAATTTTTCCCCATTACGATATAGGCTGCGTATTGGGTCCCCCACTGCTATCTCACCCTGGTTGAGGGGCTTCTCTGGGGCATTAGCTCTGACACTTTCAGGCTGCCCTGCAGGGCAGTAAGTAAACATTGATGGTGCTGGAGAAGGCTTCAAGCGGAGGAGCAGAAAATCCCTTGAGGCGAGAAGCTGTCGGCGTTCAGGAGCTGCCCAAGCAGCTGCCAGTGAACCTGAAGGTGGTCCTAGTCTGAAGTGGGGCAAGGCATCAGCGATGCCCCCATTCCAATTTATCCCCACATGAGAGAAGCTTTCAGTCATTTATAAAAACATCCATCTCTCCCTTCACCAATACTTCCATAACCCTTTTGTGAATGTTGCCACTACTTTCTGCGTGTGTTTAGGTACCTCTTTATGCCTCAGCTCCCTCTTCTGTAAAATGTGGATAATTGTCTCTGGGTAGGTTGCAAAAGTGGCTACAATTCTTCACCCCTGTGGTATCCATGCTCTTTACAGTGTAACTTTATAGTTCTTCTCATCAAGAGGTAGAGCCTATTCCCCATTCCCTGAATCTAGGTTACCCTTGTAAGTTTGCTTTGGCCAAGTGCCAATGCAGAACTGACTGTGCGCCAGTTTCATGTGTTGGCCTCCAGAGATTTCTGTGCTCCTTGGAATCCCTTCTCTGTTCTGAGAATGCTGTGGGAGGAGAGACCCAGTAAAACGGAGGCAAACCATTTCATCCGAGACCCTTCCCAACCTGGTCGGTCCCTGGCTGCCCAGAGAGAACCCAGCTGGGGTGTCTCAGCCAACAGCCAGCTTCCCCGCAAGCAGACGCTCCCAGCTGATGCACAGATTTGTGAGCAAAAATAAACGTTGTTGCCTGCCCCTGAGGTTTTATGGTCGTTACGCAGCATTATTATGGTAATAGATAACCGATACAGCACCAGTTTTACTAAGGATTAAAGAAGCCTATAAACTTGCAGGATTTAGCACCATGCCAGGACCATGATACCCTTCCCTTAAATGTTTATTATTGTTGGAATAATACTGCACTATCACAGTGTGCCATGTGTCCAGATTTTACACACACACA